>MU089801.1:0-72606 GCA_014858505.1 Corymbia citriodora subsp. variegata
GCCTCCTCCTCTCCCAGGCCGCCTCCACGTCCGCCTCTTCGTCCTCCGCCAACTCCGCCCCACGGCTGTCCGCGCTGCGGCGGCTCCGCACCCTCGCCCGCGACTCCGACAAGAACCGCGCTCTCATCGCCTCCCTCGACGCCCGCCCCGTCCTTCTTGAGGTCCTCTTTTCCGACCCCCGTTCCGAGTCCTCCGAGTTGGAACACGAGGCGCTCGCCCTGCTGGCGATGCTCCAGCTCGCCGAGCCCGAGTGCGCCTCCGTCGCCTCCGACCCCGACCGCGTCGCCTACCTCACCGGCCTCCTCTTCCACCCTTGCGTCGAGGTGAGGATCAACGCCGCCGCGCTCATCGAGGCCGCCGTCGCCGGCGTCCGCTCGCCGGAGCTCCGAGCTCGGGTCAGCGGCGCCGCCGGGATCTTCGAGGGCGTCGTCGGCCTACTGCAGGACTGCGGGGGGTGCCCCCGCGCGCTCAAGGCCGGGGCCAGGGCAGCCTTCGCGCTCTGCCTCGTGAAGCCGACGCGGCACCTGGCGGTCGCCGCCGGGGCCACGGCGGCGCTGGTGGACCGGCTGGCGGACCTGGAGCGCGGCGACGCGGAGCGGGCGCTGGCGACGATCGAGCTGCTCTGCCGGGTCCCCGCGGGGTGCGCGGCGCTGGCGGGGCACGCCCTGAGCGCGCCGCTGCTAGTGCGGATGATCCTGAAGGTGTCGGACCGGGCGACGGAGTACGCGGCGGGGGCGCTGCTCGCCCTCTGCTCGGCGTCGGAGCAGTGCCGGAGGGAGGCGGTCGCCGCCGGCGTGGTGACGCAGCTGCTGCTGCTGGTGCAGAGCGACTGCACGGAGCGGGCGAAGAGGAAGGCGCAGTTCCTGCTGAAGCTGCTCCGGGACTCGTGGCCGGAGGATTCGATCGGCAACTCCGACGACTACGCCTGCAGCGAGGTGGTCGTCCCGTTTTGACACGGTGGTCCGATACGACGTCACATAATAGCTTTTCGAAAACAAATTTTGTTGCTCTTTTTTTTTTTTGGGTTCGATTTATGGTATTATTTCTTGTTTATTATGTCAATTAGTGAAATTTCTAATTAGTAGAGGGAGAGAAATGAGGGGGGAAGAAAGCAATGGTGGGAAAGGGAATGTTTTTAATTTTAGATTTTGGTGTATAGAGAGAGAATTGTAATTTTTGTATGTAATTTTGGATGTAAGAATTTTTGGTTGAAAAAAAGAACCCATGAGATTCAGAATTCGAAGAGTCCAACAGTTGATCGCTTATGTTCTTTCTATTCTTAATTAGTAATGATTAGTGTATGTTTTATTGTATGCTTAGAGCTTATTGGATAGAAAACGAATGGTTGGCGAGACTCAGCTGTTTTTTTTTTTTTTGTGAGATTTTTTTTCTTTTGGTGTGATTGTTAATTGACGTTTTAAATAGATCTGTATATTAAACTAAATAAAATTTATTTGAATTCGATCGAAAGCATACTACCTATGTCAAGAGTAGATTCCAAAAAAGTAATTTTCTGACTTGATCTTGAGATTATGTATCGAGTACGGATTTGATTTAAGATTTTCTGTTCTAATTGCTTCACTACTTAATCGATTTCAGATTTAAAGGAGCATTTAGGGCGGGTGTCATAATTTCTTCAATTTAGAATATTTAACTGTTTACTTTGTATTAGGATGACTTTATTTTAATTTGAGAACATGTACAATGGTATTTTGATTGATTGTCAAGGACCCCCAATATTCGTCTATCTAGCTTGGACCATCTTAGAATTAGGGCAGAACTTTTATGATAATATTTAGGAGTCGGCTATCTAGGGGTGGTCGATTTGCCTCTTCCAACCCTTTATCTTAAGCAAAACAAAATAATAGAAAAAGTCTTTGCTTGCGTTAGTTCAAACTTCATATCACGTGAACATAATGTAGACTAGTCAAGAAATTTACTATAGTAAGTTATATGGTAAACTATAACCAACCACCCCTTTATTAAAGGGGATTGAATTCATCACTTACTAGTAGGTTGTGATGTTATTTAAGAGTGAATTTCACCAAAGGTCGTTGAACTTACAAAGTTATTGTATTGAATTGAACTTTGATGTCAATCACCTAAAATACTGAACTTTTGATTTTTTTTTTTTGCAATTGATGCATTTTGATCAGATGTGGACCCATTTTTCTAGTTAGATGCTAACACGACAAACAAATAGGGCCAACGTGGCACCAGTTTGAATACCTCATTAGCACCATGCAGCCATCATATCAGCATTTGGGTTGGAAAAGGAGTCAGCGATTGAAGAGTCAAGACCATGAGAACAGTAATGAAAACAGCGACGACTTTCGGTCCTTAGAAGCCTTATATAAATATGAATTTTAAAAACCATCTTTGTAAATTCGGGATTTGATTTCTCGAATCTAATTATTACTTGCCTTTTTTTTAAATTTCATAAAAGTATACATATGTTTATACGCGCGCATGTGAGAGAGAGCATCGAGAGTCACATGGTTGTAAAAAACAAAGGCCATGGAGTCACATGGCAAAGGCCAATGACCTTTGTTCACTTGTGGTGTGATGGGCACCGGTGCTCACATGCCCAACTCTCCATTCGTCTAGCCTTCCTAGTTAGTGAAGTGCAAAGGAGGAGGAGCAGGAGGAGGACATCCATTTTGTCTTTGAAGGAATGATATGGGGGCAGCAGGGACCCACCGTTTGGTTAATGAAATGTCCCTCACCTTTTGTCCAAACCATGACTTGGGAAAACTGTTTGATTCCTTCGCCTGAATTTTGATTTTTCTATTCCAATATTTTCCAACTATTTTAAGGGCATTTAGTGGTGTGGAGATCTAGCATTGTCCGGAGCACAAAATTGGGTTGTGAGTGAATGTGAACATTTATATTAAGGAATCATCGTTGGGACTATACAGTACGAGTCATCTGTTGTGTGCTTTCCAATCATATTTATTGACCTCTACGAATTGACATACCCCGTTTTCCTTTAGTCGGTATTCAGTCGAGTCTACCTAACTTTTCTATTTTGGTCAGCCGTATGATCATGTGTTTTGTAGGACGCTTGATATAAAGGCTTGTCAATGTCAATTGTTGGATTTGGGTTGGAAAAATTTAATGCGCTGTAACTCATAATATCATGGATTCGACTAAAAGTATCATACATTCGAGTCCAAACCTCTGGAATCATTAGTGTAAGAATCTATTATTTCACCCTCGCTTTCACGATCGATCGATGAAATTAGGAATTCTGGTATTCTTTACAAATAATTAAAAAAAAATTCAGAACTAAACATGGGTGAAGTAAGTCAAATAAGCTGGAGCTATAAAGGAGAGAGAGTTCGATAGTTTCGCGTAGTGAGAAAGATACTTAGGAAAGCCAGGAACAGTATGTTCTTTAAAATGCCACATGTCAAGCATCGGTTGACTGTCCAGCCCATTGTTTTTTGGTCAAAGCTGTCCAGCCCATTAACTCGCACTAATTACACACACACTGCTTATAATGACAAATGAGACACTAGTGCCGCAATAGCTATAGTGCCACCTTCTAGGGTGACCCATGGTATGGATGGGCGATTCTCATCTTTGAACCACTAAGAATCGGTTTTGAAAAATCAAAATCAAGAATCGCTAGTTGGTTCCACCGATCCATTTGGAAATCAGACCGTCGATTTAGTCCAATTTTTGGATAAGTTCATGGAACCGATCCCACCAAGTTTTATACACTCAATGCAACATTTTCCAACAATCCAAAGTAAAACAAAAAATAAAGAACTTCTCTATTCTTATTTACAAGATCGGTAAAAAGATTGGATTCATTTAGAAAGTTGAGAGTCAAGAGCATGAGTCAATGAGTGTTAAGTTTGAGAGTCGAGATCATGAGTGAGAGATAGAGATACGACTTGAATGAGGTGAGAGTGAGATGATATAAGCATTCAAGTAATGGATATTGAGCTTTAAATGAGGCATTTCGGGATTTTCATTTTTCTTAAATTTTTTAGTCAGAATTTTTTTTTAAAAGTCAATATATATATTTTATATATTACCGGTCTAGTCCGGGTGGACGGTTTCACACCCGGAATCAGGAATCAGACTAGTACCTATTGGTTCAAGAACACACCGATTCTCTTGAGAATCATCAATTCCGGGAAGTCTGGGTGGTTCTTGATTTTTTTGCACACCCTTACCAACTACTATGCATCAGAATTGCGACTCAAACATTCTTTTTAAAAAAAGAACAAAGATTTTCTCTTTTCCTTTTTATTCTCAAACAAACATAAGATTTTATATGACTTACTTTTTTGCCTTTTTTTCCTCTTTAGTTTATTATGTTGTAGATCTAATTAATGCATTTTATTTGCGATTTTCAACTTATCTTTCAAGCATAGGACTAAACTTTATTATTATTAATTTCTTTTTCAAATCAATCCCTTAATGTACCGTTTATGAGTTTATTGAATGAATATCAAATTTAGGATAAGAAAATTGGAATAATACGATATTTTCATTGTAATAAGAAGAAACACATAAATGACATAAAGCTAGAATTAAATTGATCTTATACTTGTTTTCTCAAAGGAAAATTGCACAAGAAGCCTTAAACCCTATGTACAAAATGCAATTGGATTCTAAACCTTTCAATTGGTTCAATCAAGTCCTAAACCTTCTTTAAAAATTGCAATCAAGTCATTTCGTAGAATGATACCTAAAATGCCTATATATCAATCAAAAAGCGCTTAGATGGGCATCCTTAAGTTGCACTCTTCAACATGATTTCACGACTTGATAGCATCTTTCGATGAAGTTTGAGAACTTAATTGAACCGATCTAAAGGTTTGTAATTCGATTGCACCATGATTGAACCAATTCTCCATTTTCTTGATATACTCGTTATCTTCAACTTAGAGATTGAGACAAGTAAAGAGTACATTCAATTGGTTTTGAACCGTGTTAAATGAAAAAACCCAAACTTATATACATATGTAACATATATACCCTCCATATTAGTATTATTTATGGTATATTTGTTACACAAGTATAAGTTTGAGATTTTTTATGACAAAAAAAATTAAGGTATTTATATTACAATAGGCAAGTTTAGGGTTTTTAATGATACAAAATTTTTTTGGGATATATATTGCAATGAGCATAGTTTGATATTTTCGGTGGTATTAATCCTTGTTAATAAGCTTTTCCAACAAACATTAGGATTCATGGAAGAAATTGCAATTTTGTTTTGTCTGGTGAGAACCAATGGCCCAAGGGCCAGCCAGGCCCATGTGCAAAGACTTCAATTTTTGGATGTGACTTGTAATCCGTGACGAATTGAAAAATATAAAATCCAAACCTATGAGAGAGGGTTCTGTTTGTCACAATTTGGGTGTTTATCATGAACCTTTTATTAGGTTAATACATAAAAAAAATCCCAAGTCGGTTCCAGAAAATTTTTAGTTAGATCTAGTTTTCGCCTCACGAAAAATCTGAAATTAGTACCCCGTGACTTATTTATCCAAATTAATTTGCCACCTAAAGTGGGATCATCGCATAACTTCGTCCAGAGACCCATCGGAAGTACCCATTCAATTGTCCCAAGTGTTTGCCATCCATTCCTAAAGGATCACCGTCGGAAAATACTCCCGTGAGTAGACCACAACCACTTAATTGGCAATGACCATAAGCACGATGAGTGACCCTCCCTTTATCATCACACTCACTTTGTATCTCCGTCCGTAGTAATTGCATGCAAAATAACAACTCCTAGGATTTCTTGAAAAACCCTTTTTTTCCTTGCGAAAAAGGGCTGAAACCAAATACTTACCTAACGTCGAGAATCTACTATCCCTATTTTATCACCTAATAAAGCACGAAAAGACACTCTAAAAGCGGTGAAAAAATCTAGTATCCAAGCACTTATCGATTCCGACGCCTTTATCCTTGTTGACTGGATGAGCTGGATCCTAATTGGGCTTGGGCCAGGCTCTGTGCATTCTCACGAGCCGAGTCCTCCTAGGGTTTCTAGGGTTTGATCTCATGGTGAACGATGCTCCTCAAGAAGAGCTCCATCTTCATCCTTCTCAAATTTAGGTCTAGGATTCGCTGTTCGGCCCAACCATCCTTGCAAACCCATTAACATCTTTGCTTCCTGGGCTTCACCACCACCCATTCCCCATCTCCCTTAATCAAAATATCTCTTGTATCCCTCACCGGGCGAACCGTCGAGACTTCCTTGCGTTCCACCACCGTGATCCGCCATGTTTTCTGGTGAGAGACGGGGAACACTCATCCTTCTTACGACTCCCCTACTCGACGATAAAAGCAAACATTTCTCGATTCCTGCATGCAACATAGCTAATCACGTTTTAATGATAGATTGTTGTAAACTGCCAAACATCTTTGGAAAATAATGATAGAATTATGAATCGTTTGTACGAGTTATTTTCTACTTTTTAGATGTTTATTAGAAGGTTATTCATGATAAAATTTCATTAATCCTATGGAAAAAAAAAACAGCTCAAATAATTACATGTATTGATGATATTCTCATCGTGCCAAAGGCACATGTTTAGTACCTGTATACAAAAAAGTGACCCCATAAGGGTCCAAACTTGAGCATACGTTTCAATTTTCATGTACTAGTTTTCATCTATACGCTACTCGAATGCAAATATTATTATTTGAAGTTAAATACAGAAAATTCTTTTCACTTTGTTGTCAAGGATCGACGCACTATTCTATTGCTAGGGCCAACTGACAATGATGTTTAACAACCCTCAACCAAACTATGATTGCCTCCTATCATTTCGACCCTTATTGGTGCACAAGCTCCTGAGGTGATTTGGCTCTTAGTTAGGCTTCCTTTTATGGAAAAAAAAAAAAGAATTCTTTAGTAATGTCCTTTTATCAAGTCAAGTTTCCTACATATGAGTTGTGTCGATACAATAAAATTCATTGTCTTCCTTTCAATTTTTTGAGTGTAGTCAATCGTTAACCCTTAAACGTGTTGTGTACCGATGCTTGGTGCTTTGCTCCCATCGCTTTTATTGATTGTCATCAATTTTATGTTAGTTTCGTTAATCATTTCACAAAATAAATGTCCATGCAATTTTTGTCAAATTCAAATTGCTTGTTGAAAATCTCTTTAGTAAAAAAAATTATCATAGTTTATTGCGATGGTGGAGATGAATTCACCAAACTTGACCCTTTTTCCTCCCATCACGGCATTACCCATCTCATTATAATACCTTATACTCCCCAACACAATGAAACAGCCAAACGCCACCATTGGCACATCATTGAAACCAGCTTCAACCTTCTCTCTCAAGCTTCTGTTTCATTGACATGGATCGTACGCCTTGCTCACTGTCATGTATCTAATAAATCGAAAATCCTGACATCAACTTTGGATTTTCGTTCTCCTTCTGAGGTACTTTTTCATGGAACTCCTAATTATTAAAAACTTAGGGTCTTCGCGTCTTTGAATTTTCCATGGTCAAAGCTCATCTCTAGAATCTCTGTCCTTGTGTCTTTCTTAAGTAGTCAACTCAATATAAGGCGTATAGGTGTATTAATTTGACTTCAAACAAAATATTTCTCTCAAGGAATGTCATATTCGATCAAGCTCAATTTCCTTTCGTGTCCTTTGTATCCTTCATCTAGTAGCACCAAGTCACTTATTCCTAATAGGGAGAATTACCAAAAAGTTCTATCAATTTAGTCATAAACTTTTTTTGGTCAATTTAATTCTAAATCTTTTGCAATTGTACTAATTCAGTCCATTTGGCAACCGTCGGCATCGATGTGGATGCTGACCGACATCAGCTGTCTAATAAATGTTGACATGGCAATTTTTAAATAATTTTCATTTATTTTTCTTTTCTTCCAACTGTTCTTCTTCTTCCTCCTACAATGGCCGGCGAGGGTTGTGAAGCCCTCATTGGTGGCCTCGTATGTGGCTTCGGGGCCATGGCGATCTTTAGCTAGCCTCACTAGCTACGGGCGAGGTTGCCTTCGCTTGCGGCAAGGCCATGGCGATGCTGGCCTCATGTAGATTTGGGAAAAGCCACCTTGTGCGCAATGAAGGTCTCCTTGTCATGAGTGAGAAAGACAATCTAGGAGTTACCTGGAGCTTGAGCTTCCCTCAAAGCCACCTTCATCACCACCACCGGCGGCAATCTTTACATCTGAACCTCTTACCATGTTTGGTCCCATCCTTTGCTTCGTTTGCTCAATCTAGGTTCAATCTCTTGAAGCGAGCTTAGGTGAAGGTCGCCATGGCTTTGCCAGTCGTGAGTGAGTCCTCCTTTGCTTGCGGCAAGGCTATGGTGAGGTTGGCCTTGCCCGTGGCTAGCAGGCCTGGGTGAAGGTTGCCATGGCCTTGCCAGTCGCGAGTGAGGCTGCCTTCACTCGTGGCAAGGCCATGGTGAGGCTAGCCTCGCTTGTGGTCGCTAGGCCTCACCCAGATCTGAGTGAGGCCATTGGTGAGGGCTGCAACCCTCGCTACCAGTTGGAAAGGGCTTTATGGCCCTTGCCCAGTGGCCAGCAAATGTAGGGGGGAAAAGATAAACAATGGGGTAAGAAGAAGAATGGTATGAAGAAAAGGAAAATAAAAAAATTCATAAAAAATTCTAAAAAATTTTAAAAAAATTAATTAAAAAATGGCCACGTTAGCGTTTGTCAAACTGCCGGCATTGATCAGTCAAATTTCGCCGAATTGACTGAATTAACAAAATTATAAAAGGTTTGCGATTAAAGTGGTAAAAAAAGTTTAAGACTAAATTAACATAATTAAATAGGTTTAGAACTTTTTCGGTAATTCTCCCATTACTAATAGGTCCCTCTTGGTATTTCTTCTCCTATTATCACCCCTTCTAGCCAATTGCCACTCATCCATGAAGTCATCACTTCTTCCCAAGAACAAAGAGGAATCACCCCCACCTCCCATCTTTTATCACCTATCCAACCCGATATCGCGCCGTTAATCCCACAAACTCAAGTCTGTCACCACTGCCACCTCAAAAGACTCGCCCTGACCCCATGTGCACCCGTTCCCGTAATCCTATCTCCAAAACAAATCCATTGCATCACCAAACATACTGTTTCCCCATGCTTGGAGCCCACGTGGGCTAATGCAGGCCTTGAAACATCCCTAGTGGCGACAAGTCACGTCGAACGAGTTCCTCATTTTTGTTATTTAAAGCACGCAGCAGATGATCCCTTTCAATCCTTGCGGATGGTTGAAGTGGTTTTTTTTGGCTCAAGTGGAAACTAGATGGAGGTATTGTCGTGACTCTGCTCAGAAGAAACCCCGAGGGAGTTTGACGGATTGCCAAGCGGGTGCAAATTGATAGTAAAACGGGAATTCATCTTTATAAAGCTCGATTCGTTACTAGGGTTTCCATTTATGTCCCAAAATTGACTATAAGGACACCTTTAGTTCTATGGTGAAATCAAGAGCTATTTGTCTAATTCTCACTCGTGTGCATTACCAACGGTTGGAAAATTCGATAATTAGACATTAATAATGCCTCTCTTTATGGTACACTTGAGGTGGAATATTATATGTTTTAATTGTTGGATTTGTTGATCATGAATTCCTAAATCATGTTTGTCGCTTGAAAAATTCTATTATGTGTCTTAAACAAGCACCACAGACCTATAGAAAAGCCCATTTCTTTTGTCGTAAATCTCGAATTTACTTAATCAAAATATGATGCTTTAATTTTTTATGTTTTTTTGGTAATCCTGAGAACTTCACACCCCGCCGATAGCTAAGGGAGTAAACCCAGGAGGCGGCACGTGCTAGCCACCACACACGTGCCACAAGGGTAAGTCACTCTGTGACGAAATGAGACTCGAACTCTCGACTTTTTGCGAGAGTAAGAGAGCTCGATCCAGTGACGCCACCCAAGCGGGTGGTATGCTTTAATATTTATCTATTGCGACAACGATGTTTGGGCTTCCTTTCTTTTGTATGGAGACGATCTCCTTGTTAAAGGCAATAAGTTCGTTCTGGTTAACACAATATTTGCCACACTCACTTCTTAATTATCTGTTAAGGATCCCATGTCCCTTCACTACTTCCTTAAGACTCAAAACTATCCCCACAACTGATGGGTTGTTTTTTAGCCAACATAGCTATATTTGGAACATTCTATCCCGCAACTTCACGACAACGGTCGATGACCGGGGCTGAAGAAGAAGAAGAAAAAGAAGAAAAAGAAAAAGGAAAAATAATATAAAAATCGATTTTTTAAAATAAAAAAAAAATAAAAAACTATTTTTTAAAAATAAAAAAAAATATTTAAAACGAATGAATGAAGGAAAAGATTTTCCTTACTAAATAGAGGAAAAATTTTTTTGCTTCATTTTCAGGTTTTAGTCGAACACCGAGGAATACCGAAAAATAAGTACATTTTTTTTTGGGAAAATGCATTTCTAGAAAACGTTTTTCCAGAATTGATACATTTCTCATGAAACGAACGGGGGCTAAATCTACATCGACGGTAATCTTATCTCTCAGCGTTTCCACGAACAACCTTTGGTGACTCAATCTTCCATTGAGACTAAGTATCGAGCCATTACCATTGCTGCTACCTTGTATGAACTTGCTTGGGTGCGGTTCACTCTCAGTGATCTCAGTCTTTCATCTCTCACGCCACCATCAATCTATTGTGACAACATCGAAGCTATTCATCTCAGTGCTAATCCGATCTTTCACTCTTGCATGAAGTAAATCTTAATTTATTTTCACTTTGCGCGAGATCAAATTGCTAAGGCCCTCGTACGGGTTTCTCATGTCTCCACAAAAGATTAATTGATAGATCTCCTAAGAAAGGCCGTGTTAGAAGGAAAGCTCATTGCTTTTTATCCAAGATCTATGTAACTAATGGATCCTCGAACTCCATTACATTTTTCATACAATCTCCTCTCATAGATAAAATAAAATAAAATTGAATAGAGTTCTTTTTTTTTTGTATGACGTCACGTTTTGCCTGATGTGGAGGTGCGCAGTTGGTGGGTGGTGGTGAGAGAGAGAGAGGGGCTTGTTATGGAAATCATATTGGTGGAGGCACATGCATATAATAAAGAAAACTATATTAACCAACACCATCCACCAACAGTGGATTCGAACCCTAGTTATACCTTTCTTGAAATGTGGTTCCTTAAATTTTCTTACATTCAAGAGATATGAGATGGACCCGAGTTTGGTGTTGAGATGAGGAACATAATAAATGACAAAATTCATCTATTGATTTGATGCGTCCTATGTAGACATCACATCATGTATGTGCGCATTGAATGTTCTTATAATAAGGGGAGAATGATCGTGTTCATTAAATTAAATAAATTCCTTGGAAATTTTACTTGAAATCGAGATTGAATTCGATAGAATTTTATATTTTCCATGCTTTTTTATATTTTGTCTCGAGTAATTAAAAGTTCAATGATTTTTCCGTGGAGTCAAATAAAATAAAAAATAAAATAAAATAAAAGACATGAAGCGCGTCTGCGAGGAGGTGGTCACCAACTCCAGCACTACGCGACGCCCCAAAGTCTCGTCTTCACCAACCCCTCACCAACTTTGCCTTCACAGGAGCTGGGGGCCGAAAGAGCCAAAAAAATAAAATAAAAAATAAAAAATAAAAAATAAAAAAAATAGAAAAAAGAAAATATATATCTATATGCTTATATAAATGAACTATTCTCACCAACTTATTTTCCACATGCACCCACAAGTGGTGGGTCCCAATTACTATATTTTTTTTTCTAATTTTTTTTTTTTGCGGCAAAGATAAACCATCAAGAGAAGTGGGTAGTCATTCGCATAAAAAGTTTGACTCAAGAAAAAAGCACATAAAGAGAGAAATAAGAAAATAATAGAAAGGATTCACAGATTTGAGCAAAAAAAGCCAAAAATAACTATTGAATTTTGTCATGCCTAACCCAAGTTACCCACTTTCATAGCATTACAAAATTGGAAGCCACTATTATATTTCAAAAAATCATGTCGGTTCTCATAGAGATCTTTTATTGACCGATGCTCGTTTGGACGGGTTGAATTGGGCAAAGAAGACTTGGTCGGGTGGGCAAAAGAAATCATATAGAAAACCAGAATTGGTATGGATTGAAAGAATTGGTCCCGTACATTCTTAACGTTTTCGGTAATTAATAATAAAACAATCATTCGAATGATTTTACTTTTTCTTTAAAATTCGAGAAAACACTTCAATTTTTTGCAAAATACTAATGTTGATGTGTAAAAATTTCCTATATTTTTCTAATGATATAAATTTCAATAATATTGAAAGCTTTGGCGTTTACGTTTTTTTTTTTTTTTTTTAAAGCGCATGAGCGACATCTAACTACCCTTTTTCTTCCAATTCAACGACTTGCTGAATGATTGCATTGCAAACAAAAAGGAATATAAGAAATTATCCTTTTCTTTTTAATTAGGTATCAAACCAGTAAGTATTAGAGTTTTAGGTCAATGGCCCCACCGGCCGTACGCCACGTGGCGACACGCGATTGGCCCATCCGTGCACCACACCAACCCCCGACCGGCAAGGCGCGCTCGGTGGGCGGTCTAACCACCACCTAACCGGTTCGGACCGGCCCGATCCCTCTCCCCTCTTCCTTATATCTTCCCCGTCTCTGTTCCAACATCGACAGGCAGAAGCGTCAGAAGCCACTAAAGAAAGGCACGAAAGAGATCAAAGAAGGAAGAAGGAAGGAGCTCAGCAACCCATCAATGGCCGGCAACGGAGAGACTCAGCAGACCCAGCCGGCGAAGCACTCGGAAGTCGGCCACAAGAGCCTCTTGCAGAGCGATGCTCTGTACCAGGTCGGCAGATCGTTTTCTTGACAGCAGCCGGCCGATTCGTTTTTCTTGATCTAGCTCCATTTCCTGACATGGGTTCGTCCGTTTGCAGTATATACTGGAGACCAGCGTCTATCCAAGAGAGCCGGAGCCCATGAAGGAGCTCAGGGAGTTGACTGCCAAGCATCCATGGTGGGTCTCTCTTCCGAGGATTTCGCGTCATCGATGTTGATGCGGAAAGTCCTGTCTTTGATGCTCTGTTCTTGTGGTATTTGATCTTGGGTTTTGGTGTGATTGAGTTTTGCGGGAATTTGGACAGGAACCTGATGACCACGTCGGCCGATGAAGGGCAGTTCCTGAACATGCTCCTTAAGCTCATCAATGCCAAGAACACCATGGAGATCGGGGTCTACACCGGCTACTCCCTCCTCGCCACCGCCCTCGCTCTTCCCGACGACGGAAAGGTCAGATCGAACGTTTGACTTGAGTAATGAAACGTATAGGGAATGATTGGTGGGAAGTTTCCATTTTCTTGGCGTTTTAGAAGAATGTTCAAGTTCAAGACAAATCTTTGGGTCACCAACTTTGCCTAACAATGCTTTGTTTACACTGAACCATAAAGATGTCCTAAAACTATAATTCTGGCCAGGGAAAAACTAGAAATTCCGGAAAATCTTGATGACAATTTGGCAGCCTCTGAGATCTCTGTTATCTATTGCTATTGCCGCAGATATTGGCCATGGACATCAACAGGGAGAACTTCGAGATCGGGCTGCCCGTCATCCAGAAGGCTGGCCTCGCCCACAAGGTCGATTTCAGAGAAGGCCCTGCCATGCCGGTCCTCGATCAGCTCGTGCAAGATGTAAGTAGCGAAAATGGCTCGGCAAAATCGCATTTGAATTTCGCTCTGTTGGGCTCTTTATGTTGCAGAAGTTGCAAAATTTAATGCATTCTTGATCCTCAAAGCATGTCTAGTCCTTTCCCTAGAAATGGCCCCAGTGCAGCATATTTCTAAAAATGCTCCAGGCAAAACACAATGATCATACGTCATTGAAGGCAGCTTGGTCAAATGCGGACCACCAAGCATGAAGTACATGTAGAGTCTAAGCTTGCCAGGTAGTTGAATTTAGGTTAGACTCTCCCACCAATTTAATTTGGTATACGTCTCTTACAAAATGAACATCATTTATATGATGATTAAGCCCATTTCCTTGTGAGACAGAATGATTTTGACGGTCGATTGCGTGGATGAGAGGAGAAAAATATAGATTGGCACAATGTCTCTATCCTAGTTGTTTCTTGATGTGAACAAGACGGTACTAAGCATCACAGCCTTCAAATCAAGAATGACCCATCATTGGTTCCATATGATCCGACGGCTAAGAGCAAGCATCGAACCTTAACAATGTACCCTCTTGGTGCAAAATGCAGGAGAAGAACCATGGAACGTACGACTTCATTTTCGTGGACGCCGACAAGGACAACTACATCAACTACCACAAGAGGCTGATTGACCTTGTCAAGGTTGGCGGTCTGATCGGCTACGACAACACTCTATGGAATGGTTCCGTGGTCGCGCCACCGGATGCGCCGCTCCGCAAGTACGTGAGGTACTACCGGGACTTCGTGCTGGAGCTCAACAAGGCCCTCGCCGTGGACCCTAGGATCGAGATCTGCATGCTTCCAGTCGGCGACGGCATCACTCTCTGCCGTCGGGTTAGCTGATTGCGCCGAAGAGGAGATCTCAAAATCAAGCGTTGATGAAATGAGAGATGACACTTAATACTTTTCCTTCCCTTTTCTTCTTGCCAACTTCTGTTTCATATTGTCGTTGAACCATTAAGCACGTATTTGTATTCAAATGAATTATTAAGGATTGAGAAGAAGTTGCTGATTTGGCTTACAATAAAGCTACAATTCAAATTGCATAGAAAAATTAATTTATGCTATGAATTGTCGCGGCCCATGATCATTACCCATCAGCTTAATCGGACTGACTATGATGACTAAATTCTTGAAGTTACCATACATTTAAAATGGGTGAACCACAAAATATTTGAAAAACATTAGACCGTACTTTGTTCAAATCGAGATGGTAAGAAAACATGACCCTTTAAATATTTTGTATAATGTTCGGGATCTTCAATGAGTGCTTCACAAGCATTGCTCTCGACACATCTTAGTTGTCGCATGCGTGAGACAATCATGCATCGAATGTCTTTCTTTCGCATAATCCTAATTATCGTGTGAAGCCGTCTTTCCTACCTGCCGGGTCCACAAGGCGTGAATGTTGAGTAGAAAAGGATCCACCAACTTGTTTCATTCTTCACCCGATCTTCTAAGTTAGGTCTATCTCGACATCTTTAATATTATAATTTTAGTCTTTTGGTTATGAATGGACTTAAAGTAAGTACATCTAATACCTACTCTCGACCACGTCTGACCATTTGATTAGTAGGTCCCTTTCCAAACCACTTTGGCTTCTCGTATGGATTTGAAGCTGAAACAGAGGTTGCGTTTCTATCTGGCCCTTGGGATTGTCAAAAATTGCTATGTGCACTGATTTGACCCAAAAAGAAAACGAAAGGAAAATAAGTAATCGGGCAGATTTTGACTAGGTGTTGAAGTTTATCCATATCATACGATATTCCAATTTGCAGCATGATCTCTACCCTTATCAACCATCATTCGACTGAGGAATTCACCCTCATTCCATCCACGAAATGAACCCGGTCATGTTAGATCTCAATCTTCTGGGCAATGGGCTAAGCAATAAGTTACAAACACCAGATGAAGCATGATTAGGATGAGCAAGCACTGGAGCCTGATAGAGTTCACAATGTCAAAATAAGATGCTTCGCAACAAGAAATGCAAGCAAATAGGAAAACATGATGCTGGATCAAATTGCGCAACCAGAAGCCTAGAACCCATCCAAGCATTATCATCAGGTTCATTCAATAAATAGAGGAAAAACTTTCTGGATATAACCATTCGGAAAGAAGAAAAGCTAGAACATAGGTTTGGACAGAGAATTTTTGACGGAAGTGTGTCCACCATCCCCTGCTTCAATGTCTAATGCTAAACTACTCCAGTACAAAATGCTTGAACTACTAAACTAGGTGCTTCATATCATAACCTTTTTTTTTTTGGTCGGATTCATATCATAACCTTGACGAGAAACTTTAGAGAATAATGGATACCACAAGTTTCGAGATATCCTGCCATAATTAAGAAGCACGACCTAGAGTTAATCTAACCTTAACTGAGGGTAAAGCTCCAACCTTTCACACCGATGAACGAATTTGCTGCTGATACATAACCTACATCTGAATCAATTCGGATTCACTTCAAGGAGGGAAAGAAGTAACACCTATAACCTAGTGTAAGGTCTCAAACAACTAAGACTGACAAGATCACAACCGCAACAAGGCCCCTTCCATCGATAAAAACCTACTAAATCAACCTCATAATATAAACAGGCAAGGAACTTAATATACCGACAATTTTTTTGCTTTATTTTTTATTTTTTTTATGTGTGCTCCAAGAAGGTTCAAACTTTTGGGCGTGGCCCCAAATCAATCGGGCACCTCTAGATTTAAAAGGTTGATTTAAAAGCAGCAAGACCAGAGTCATCAAACCCCGGAGGATATTCGAAGGAAAACCAGGATAAACTTGCATAGTTATATAGCTGACTGTTACTACAAGCAGAAAAACACTAAATACTTCATTGTTTATGTTCAAAATATCGGTATTCATCGCATGAACTTGAAGCTACCGAAGTGAAAACAATGTCACCGGTTAAGCAGAATTGCCGGGAATTGACTTCCCATCAAGGTGCAAGTGCAACTATATAATCAAAAGCTTTAAGACCTAAATAAAGTGTACATGCTCTTTTCTAAACATCTACAGTAAGGGAAAACCATAAGGTATGTTCCACAATCCAATACCAGACAAACCGAAACATCAACTGACTCAAATAGGAACCATAACTTACAGACATTATTAAATCAATGTCACTTACTAGGACTCTACTGCTCTTTTTGGTTGCCACTTTGAGTGTCGTGGGACAACTTCTTGCTCCAATCGGCCAACGTGGAGTTGCCGCTGACCATTGAGTAAGCCCCCACCAATCCATTATTCAATGGTCAAGGTTTGCAAATTGCCAAATCCAGAAGCAAATATTCGAATTAGGTAAAATATCTTATCTAATTTTTGAAATTTTTTTTGAATACTTTGTTTCTTTATTTGATATTTTGTTGATGCACGAGATTGGAATTCATGATATATTATCCCGTTTGCAACATTGAGTAGCCTTTTAAATTAGGAAATTTTCCTAATTTCACGAAGTGTGTATGATTGTCAGTCTGATTTCTTGCTCAAAATATTACTTGCAATTGTATGGAAAAATCATTGATCCGATATCATGTCCGAGATATGATTCGCGATTTTATGAAAAATTGATCAATCCGATCTCATGCCTGAGATACGATTCGTCAATTTATTTCCATATTAAAAAAACATGGATGATATCTTACGCAATTTAGTGTCGTACTTGATGTGGATGTGATTTATTTCTATATTTGCCTAATTTGAATTATTTTCTTTTTGTCTTACGCAATTTGGTGCCATACTTGATGTGGATGTGATTTATTTCTATATTTGCCTAATTTAAATTATTTTCTTTTTTAAAAAAATCCAAAAAGATTAGATAATAAACTAGAGTAGATTTTTTTTTTAGATAATATTTCATACTTAGGGAAATTTCTTATTCCGAATTTTTTAAATAAAAATACAAAAAAATATTAATTTAGGATGTTAAATTTTCTTCAATTACATGTTTAATTATTGGGCAATTTTAATTTCGATTTTAATAAAAAAGAAGGAAAGGAAAATATATCTAAAAAATCATGCATGTGTCACGTAGAATTAGGTCATCACTTGCATGTCATAGTCATTGCACATTTAGAATCATTTAAATGTGTGCCACATTTGCATCTAACATTGTTCTCGTCATCTCATTAGATCATATAATTTGCATGTTGCATGTCATTTTAGACATTTTAGGCTTTATTAAATAAGAGAAAATCTAAAAATTCGAGTAATCACATGTTAATTAGAAATTTGATGTAATTTTCTAACTAACATTGCAGATACCTTTGTAGCTTCAAGGTAAGTAATTTCTTCCATGTGCTCGCAATTTATTTAATGCTTTGATCATTGAGTGTTAAATAATGGTTGCAGATGTGCTTGATCACCTTACATGTTAGGGGTAGGTTAAAATCAATTCAAATTGCTTGCAAATCATTTTTTTTTAAATGAAAGAGAAAAGATACCGAAAGGGCATTAGAGAAATCTAACGTAATCAAGTTCCTGCTTGATCCCATAGTCTCTGGTTTGTAGGAATAAAGTAATTCTCCCATTACTTTATTTGAGTTTCTAATTAACCCACCAAAAATAGATGAGTGGCGACTCATAATTGAAAATTATTGGCATGTTAAGAACTTGAATTCTAAGTGGCGAATTGGTATGAATGACAGCTCCTTGGGTACACCACCAGGGTTTGGCTAATGTATTACTAAGCTTAAACTTAGCTCGGCTCTCCCAAGTGCATACCAATTCATGACGTAGAATTCAAGTTCTTTAACATGCCAATAATTTTCAATTATGAGTCGCCACTAATCTATTTTTGGTGGGTTGATTAGAAAACCTAAGCAAAGTAATGGAAGAATTACTATACTCCTACGAAGGAGAGATTATGTGATCAGGAATTTGATTACATTAAATTTCTCTAACTCCCTTTCAGTACATTTTTTCTTTTATTTTAATAAAATGATTCGCAGGCAATTTGGATTGATTTTAACCTACTCCCTAACATGTAAGGTGATCAAGCACATGTGCAACCATTATTTAACACTCAATGATCAAAGCATTAAATAAATTGCAAGGAAAGGGAAGAAATTACTTACCTAACTTCAAGCATCTGCAATATTAGTTAGAAAATCACATCAAGATTTCTAATTAACATGCAATCACTGGAATTTTTGGATTTTCTCTTATTTAATAAAGCCTAAAATGTCTAAAATGAAATGCAACATGCAAATTATATGACCTAATGAGATGATGCAACTATCCTAATGTGGCACACATTTAAATGATTCTAAATGTGCAATGACTATATGATATGCAAGTGACAACATAATTCTACGTGACATGCGCATGATTTTTATATTTTCTTTTTATATTTTTTTATTAAATTCGAAATAAAAATTGCCCAATAATTAAACATGCAATTAGAGAAAATTTAACATCCTAAATTAATAGTTTTTTTGGTATTTTTTATTTAAAAATTTGGGAATAATATTATCTAAAAAATAATCTACTCTAATTTATTGTCTAATCTTTTTTGGATTTTTATTTTAAAAAAATAAATTCAAATCAGGTAAATATAGAAAGAAATCACATTTATATCGAGCACAATACCAAATCATGTAAGAGACCATCCATGTCTATTTAATATGAAAATAAATTAACGAATCGTATCTCGGGCTTGAGATCGGATAGGTCAATTTTTTTAGAAAATCGCGAATCATATCTCGGGCATGAGATCGAATTAATAATTTTTCCATGCAATTGCAAGTTATATTTCGGGCATGAAATCAGACTGATAATCATACGCACGTTGTGAAATTAGGAAAATTTCCTAATTTAAAAGGCTGCTCAATATTGCGAACAAAATAATATATCATGAATTTCAATCTAGTGCATCAATGATATTTCAAATAAGCAAACAAAATATTCGTAAATTAGATAATATTTTTTACCTAATTCGAATATTTGCTTTCAAATTTGACAATTTGTGAACGATGAATTGACACGGTTCCCAGTGGAATAGATGAACAACGATTGTGGCAGCCTCGCCAAAGGAGATCATAGTGAATTAACACTTGGTCCTTTAATTGGACCAGATAATCTCCACCGAGCACTCTGAAATCACGATCCTCTGTCTTCAATCCCACATATGCTTCTTTTTCAAGAATTCACGGGCGATTCTCCAACATTCACCATGCAATGAGAGACAAATCCCACCACCGTTTCGACCAAAAGCCAACACAACCCACGATCTTTGAAGATGGTGCTAGTCGACGATGAGTTGAGGGCTGAAGCCTTCTAGATGCACCCGGACGATGGCTGGAATGGCAGCCGATCACGAGGGCTTGGTAGACGGTTGCCGAGGCTGACGGGGCTTGCTGGAATTTTGCTTGAAGACTTGCCTGGTTTGAAGCGTGGACGTGCTGTTGAGCCAACGACGACGAGGCTTCGTGAAGGTTGCTGGGTAATCGCTGGATGACTGGGAGGTTTGTTGAGGACTGCTCTGGACTTCACGCCAAGGCTACGGGACGCGATGGTCTCACCAGGAAGGCTGCGATGCGATGATGTGAGCTTGCCGGTTTTGCAGCCGTATTTCAATTGTGTCCCCATCAATGTGGCCATGTGTATCAATTAGGAATCGTGGTGCGGCGTCATTTTTATAGATGAAAGGACTATATTATTTAAGGAAAGAGATTAAATTTGAATATTACCTCATGTAATATTTTTTCAATATCTCATCCGATACATTTCCTGAATATTGAAAGAATAATGCGAATCTTCTCAAGAATATTATTCTCTTCCAACTCGTCACTCCTAAATGGGCCTAGCCAAATTCTTTTTTACTATGAGCTTAGTCAAATTCATTAAATTAAAACTTAAAACCATCAATTGAAGCCCATCTGTCATCAATCCATTGCAAATATAATAATAATAAATGCTCCTAAAATTATATGCTATGCAATTTGATTATAAATTTTTTGTTTAGGGGTTAAAATTAATCCCTAAATTTTGTGCATTAAATTACTAATGATCAATCAAAATTTAGGTATTAACAATTGTCAAGCACCCATGATGACTCTCTCTTCCAAGGATTTTGTGTCATCGATGTTGATGCGGAAAGTCCTGTCTTTGATGCTCTGTTTCGCGGTATTTGATTCTGGGTTTGGTGTGATTGAAGTTTGTAGGAATTTGGGACAGGAACTTGATGACCACGTCGGCTGATGAAGGGCAGTTCCTGAACATGCTCCTCAAGCTTATCAACGCCAAGAACACCATGGAGATCGGGGTCTACACTGGCTACTCCCTCCTCAGCACCGCCCTCGCTCTCCCCGACGATGGAAAGGGCAGATCGAATGTTCAACTTGAGTGATGAAACGGATGTAGATTGTGATCAATAGGGAATGATTGGTGGGAAGTTTCGATTTTCTTAGCATTTTAGAAGAATGTAGGAGTTCTAGACAATATGGCTGGACGCCAGTTTTGCCTAACAATGCTTTGTTTACGCTGAACCGTAAGGATGGTGAAAAGAACAGCCTAAAACTAGGATTCTGGCCAGGCAAAAAGTAGAAATTCAGGAAAATCTTGATGACAATTTGGCAGCCTCTGAGATCTCTGTATCTATTGCTATTGCCATAGATCTTGGCCATGGACATCAACAGGGAGAACTTCGAGATCGGGCTGCCCGTCATCCACAAGGCCGGTGTCGCCCACAAGATCGGCTTCAGAGAAGGCCCTGCTATGCCGGTCCTCGATCAGCTCGTGCAAGATGTAAGTAGTGAGAATGGCTCGACAAAATCGCATTTGAATTTCGCTCTGTTGGGCTCTTTATGTTATAGAAGTTGCAAAATTTAATGCATTCTTGATCCTCAAAGCATGTCTAGTCCTTTTCCTAGAAATGGCCCCAATTCAGCATATTTCCAAAAATGCTCCAGGCAAAACACAATGATCATGGGTCATTGAAGACAGCTCGGTCAAATGTGGGCCACCACGCATATGGTACATGTAGAGTCTAAGCTTGGCCAGGTAGTTGAAAAAGTAGACTCTCCCACCAATTTGATTTAGTACATGGCTCTTACAATACGAACATGATTTATATGATGATTGAGCCCGTTTCCTAGTGAGAAAAAATGATTTTGATGGTTGATTGCATTGATGAGAGGAGAAAGATGTAGATTGGCACAATATCTCTATCTTAGTTGTTTCTTGATGTGAACAAGATGGTACTAATCAGAGGTCCAAATGCACATTAACCTAATGCATCACAACCTTCGAATCAAGTGGACCCATCATTGGTTCCACATGATCTGACAGCTTAGAGCAAGCACCGAACCTTAACAATGTACCCTCTTAGTCCAAAATGTAGGAGAAGAACCATGGAGCTATGACTTCATATTCGTGGACGCCGACTAGGACAACTACATCAGCTACCACAAGAGGCTGATCGACCCGGTCAAGGTTGGTGGCCTGATCGGCTATGACAACACCTTGTGGAGCGGCTCCGTGGCCACGCCCCCTAGCACGCTGTTCCACGAGTATGTGCTGTACTATCGGGACTTCATGCTGGAGCTTAACAAGGCAGGCCCTGCGGTGGACACCAGGATCGAGATCTGCACGCTTCCCGTCAACAATGGCACCACTCTTTGCTTTCGGATTAGCTGATCGCGCCGAAGAGATCTCAAAATCAAGCATTGATGAAATGAGAAATAATACTCAATACTTTTCCTTCCCTTTTCTTCTTCCCATGTTCTGTTTCATATTGTCTTTGAACCATTATTTGTATTCAAATGAATGATTAAGGATTGAGAAGCAGTTGCTGATTTGGCTTACAATGGAGCTACAAGTCAAACTACATAAGAAAAATTAATTTAAGCTACGAATTGTCTCGGCCCATGATCGTTAGCCGTATATAATTGGCTTGATCATAATGACTACGATGACAAAAGTCTTGAAGTTACTATCCATCCATGGGATATTTGAAAAAAAAAATAGACCATACTTTGCTCCAATCAAGATTGTAGGAAAACACGACCCTTCAAATATTTTGTATAAGGTTTGGGATCTTCATTGAGTGCTTGACAAGTATTGCTCTCGACACATCTTAATTGTCGCATGTGTGAGACAATCATGTATCAAATGTCTTTCTTTCACATAATCGCAATCATTGCGTCAAGTCGTCTTTCCTGTTCGCTAAAATGGATTAAGTAGACTTGATAACGGGGTTGGTAGCGTATGGACCCACCGGGTTCACTAAGCGTAAATGTTAAGTGGAAAAGGATTGAGCGACTTGTTCCGTTCTTAGCCCAATCTTCTAAGTTAGGTCTACCTTGACACATTTAATATTATAATTTTAATCTTTTGATTATGAATGGACATAAAGTAAGGATATCTAATCCCTTCTCTCGACCACGTCTGACCATTTGATTAGTAGATCCCTTTCCAAACCACTTTGGCTTCACGTATGGATTTAAAGAACATGATGTCGCATTTCTATCTGGCCCTTGGGATTGTCTTCTCGCCAAACGCGTCCAGATACAAAACCGGACGTAACTAGGATAAATCTACCGAGTTCGAACGGAATGAGAAAGCCCTAAGATCAATAAATTGGAAATTAGAGAATTATACGAAAAGTGTGGTTGAGGAGGCAGGAAGCCACGCCGATCGGCGGTCAAGCCACCCGAGGCGATATCTATCTCGCGGCCAAGTGACCAACTTAAGGTGGTCCCAATCTCCTGGCACGGCAAACACCGTGTGGTGGCAGTCTATCTTCTCACTAATCTCTCACTTGCTCTCATTCGGATATGAATCTCCAATCACAACCATCGAGTTAAGAGGCATCGTCTCAGGCGGCCATCCCCACATGGGGCAACCCAAGGCGGCGACCAACACCATGATGCTTGCCTTCATCTCTCTCTCTCTCTCTCTCTCTCTCTCTCTCTCTCTCTCATATTTCAGAAATGATCACAGATGTGATTGTCAATGAAAGCTAAAAAGAGAAACTGCTTTGTACACTGATATAGCAGGAAAAAAGAAAGAAAGGAAAATAAGTGATCTGCCAAATTTTGACCAGATATTAAAATTTATCCACGTCATTCGACATTCCTATTTGCTGCATGATCTCTATCCATATCAACCATCATTCGACTCAGGAATTCACCCTTATTGCATCCATGAAATGAACCCGGTCATGATAGATCTCAATCTTCAGGGCAACGGGCTAAGCAATAAGTTACAAACTCCAGATAAAGCACAATGAGGATGAGCAAGCAATGAAGCCTTATCTCACAATGTTAAAATAAGACAACTCCACAACAAGAAATGCGCAGGATCAAAACGTGCAACTAGAAGCCGAGAACCCATCCAAGCATCATCATAACGTTTGTTCAATAAAGACAGACAGGAAAATTTCTGGATATGATCATTCACAGAGAAGAAAAGCCAGAATATAGGTATGGACAGAATAGAAAAATTTTGACAGAAGTGTCGCCCAAACCCCCCCCCCCCCCCCGCGGTCCCCTTCTTCTCTTTACACTGTTTCAATGTCCAATGCTAAACTACTCCAGCACAAAATGCTTGAGGTACTATAGCACCAGTTTCAACATATCCTACCATAATTAAGAAACATCACCTAGAGTTTATCTAACCTTACTAAAGGGTAAAGCTCCCACCTTTCAACCCCATCAAATGAGTTCACGGCAGAAAAAACTATTCAAGCACCTTTTAGACAAGCATATACATATATCTGAATCAATTAGGATTCACTTCCCACTGTGGGGTTTTTCAAGGTCTGAAACTACTAAGACTTACACGATCACAACCACAACAATGCCCCCTTCCATCAATAAAAACCTACTCAATCAACCTTGAAATACAAATGGACAATGAACTTTATAAACGAATTGCTTTGTTCTGGTGTGCTCCGAGAGTGTTCAAACTTTTGGTAGTATTCCACTGGCTCCCTCCCCCCCGGTCCCCCAAAAAGCAACCCAAAAAAGAAAGAAAGTTCATTGGGCACCTCTGGATTTAAACGTTGAATTAAAACCAGTAAAACAGCATTATCACGCCCAAGAGGATATTTAAAAAAACAGGATAGACTTGAAGCTACTGAGACGACAACAATGCCACCGGTTAAGCACAACTGTAGGGAATTGACTTCCCATCTAAGTGCGAGCTCACTTAAAAAATAAAAGCTTTAAGACCTAACTAAAGGGTAATGCTCTTTTCTAAACTTCTTCAGTAAGGGAAAACCATAAATCATGTTCCATGATCCAATACCAAACAAACCCAAACATGAACTGACTCAAGTAGGAACCACAATTTATAGACATAGATTTTGCAATGTCTTCATCACTATCACTGCACCACCTGCTACTACATAATTTTTCTGAAAACCTAATAAAGAGATCATAATCAGAGACTTGCATATAAAAGAACATTCATTAGACAACTATAAAGAAGCAGCTTCCAAAGCACAACTAAAGTTTGCAAACACATTGAGCGCATATAGGAAATGTAATAGCACTTGATCCAACCGAAAACAATTAAACCTACAACCAGAAGTCAAAATTGCACTACAATTTCTATTAGCATAAAGCGCAAAAGCATCAAAACTACGGTAAAACCTCAAGTTTTGCAATTCCTTAATACTAGAAGTAATAATGCACGAGAAACACTTGTCCGATTCCGGTCCGAATTTCCCATCAACGGTAACTCTTCTGGAACCTGGCACGAGCACCACGACCACCGAACTTCTTGGGCTCGCACCGCCTGGGATCAGCCACGAGCAGAGTCCTATCGTACCTGAATCAAAACCAACCCAAATTAACCCCAAAATCAATCGACAAGATCACATTTTTTCAATCCCAAAAAACCGCCAAGCTTCCTGGACCGTTTCCCCGCACCTGACCAAGATGTCCTTGATCTCCTTCTTGCTCTGCTCGTCCACGAACTTCTGGTAGTAAGCGACCAGGGCCTTGGCGATGCTCTGACGGATGGCGTAGATCTGGGAGGTGTGGCCGCCGCCCTTGACCCGGATCCTCATGTCGACGCCGGCGAAGCGGTGGCGGCCGAGGAGGAGGATGGGCTCGTAGGCCTTGAAGCGGAGGATCTCGGGCTCCACGAGCTCGATGGGGACGCCGTTGATCTTGATCAGACCGCGGCCCCGCTTGCAGTAGGTGACGGCGACGGCCGTCTTCTTGCGCCCGAAGCACTGCACCGACTCGATCGGAGCCGCCATGGCTAGGGTTTTGCTCCGAGGTTGAGAGGTTGTCTGGGAGAGCTTGGGTTCAGGGGCAGAGAAAGACGAAGCTGTGGCGGTGGGGAGTCGTTTATACGAGGATCAACTAGGGTTTTGGCACCGTGAATAAAATGCCATCGAAGATGTTAGTTATTTACAACATTACCCCGAAATAGATGTCGTGCTCGCTTGTATTGTAGATTCTTTATCTACATTAGTCCATTATGCAATTGTTGTTACATAAATGAATCTACAAAAGTTGCAATTTTTATTAGAATATAGTGCAAATTATAGATTTTATTTTTCTTTGCAATTGGCATAATTAGTACACGAAGCTCTTTATGTATATTGAAATAAGTTAGTTTCGTTAGACTATGAATCAAACACGCACAAGCTAAATGACTCAATCATAATTGTTCAGAAAATAAAAGAGGCCTTAATAGATTTTGCCATGTGGTGCCACACACACAAACCTTTTAGAAATATAAACATGGGAAAATGACATTAGATTGCCATAATTTTCCTATAGCACATACTTTAGTATCAAAATGTTTTGACTAATCATTTTAGTTAAAAAATGATAATTAAATGTTATCACTTATTTGGGACAAAAGACAATATTTTATCTTCTTCTTCTTTTTTATCAACGTGACTCACCAATGCTCTAAATTAGCATAAATTCCCAAATGATGTTGTTCAACATATTTGTCCCAAATTTAAACCCTAACTCCGACAAATTAAGTAATCGCGAATTTCATCGCGTATATGTCCACCATTGTAATTATTCTTGTGCTTAGTGCCCCTTTCTTAAGGTTTGGACCGTTTCCCTTGCGATGGTCGCATTCTTGGCATCCGCTAAGGGCGCTTCCTAAGCCGATCCTTCTTCCAATGTGGTGTCGGATCCACCAATTAATTCTTGCAGATTTGCTGCTAGAAATCCTAAATGTCCCAACATTTGGATTTCAACGAAGGTCTCGTTCACTAGCAGATAGAGTGATGGTGATGCTTCCCCCGAATCCATGATGAAATTAGGGTTTGTGTACCCTCTGGAAACAGGATGAACCATAAATTTCCTCATGAATAGCTGTTTCGCTAAGCATACTATCAAAGTCGAAACAACGGATGATTGCGCATGCACGGTGCAATGCCATCAATTATAAAGATTCTAACATGAATATTGAAGGACGATAGTAATGGAAGGTGATTGAGACAAGAGATGTACCCTTTCACGGGGGTAATTGCCACTGAAGCATCGAGGCTTGAACAGAGAGATAGCGAGTAAGCAAGAACAATGCAGATTGAGTGAACAAGGACCATGAACATGAAAGAGAAATCAAGATTAAAAGTTTGCTTTAATGCGGTGTTGTTTTGCGATTAAAGCACACTTCATCATCCATAACATTTTCTCTTTAGTTTAATGAAAAAGCGAAGAAGGCATTATTAATTTTTTTTGTATCTATCGTACTTTCAGTCTCTTTTGTTCTCACACTTTTATTCTCTCTAAGCATAGCGTATTAAACTCCCCACCCTTCCAAATTCATTTACCATTGGGTTGTGTGCCCAATGGCTAGGTAGCCATTAAGATTTTATTAGAAAAATCAAGCAGCAAAGCAATCAAGTGAAATTTTTTAAAATTACGGTCAACATCGAATGAAACTTATGACATTTTTAGTATCATTTTTCTTATAAACATGCTTCATGAACTCCTACGTAAGAAATTCAACTCTGGCTATGCACTTTCCCCCACTCCAATGGCATGGTCGACCCTCCGTAGAAGATTTTTATTTTTGGGTTATCTGTCGGAAGAAGTGAGTGAAGATGAATTTGCTCAACATTGACGGTGTTTGGAAGTAGGGCAGGGACATCTGTGATCCGATGGGTAGGTAGCACGACATCTCACTTTATCTATGATGCATTTTCATCCATAATTCCAAATCATATATTTTACGAACTCAATTGCATGAAACATAATCCAGGGACTTGATTGAATAATTTTAAAAAGTTCAGGACCTCTAATGCCTTTATTAATTATTTTTATTCATTACTCTCTTTAATTAACCCGAGTCTTTAATGACAGATGGTACTTTATTTTAGAAGATCTACATATAGAGATAGGATGTATGTCTCTATAACTTTCTTGCTACTACTAGCCTCCATTGGGCCTTGAACGTGATCGACAGAAAAAAAGTTGAAAAGGGAAATAAATAAATAAAAACTAAGAAAGATTATAGTTAATGGCAATTTAGAGCAATTTAAATCGCGGATTTAATTCGAGAAAGAAAAGTAAAGTTGATATTCAACTTAAAAAATAAGTTAATAATTAAACTTCCCTAAGGTGGCGGCTGATTCTGTGTAGAACGCAATAAAAGTGCAATGAGTAGAGGGCCATTCTATCAGTATACAATCCCAGGCGTCAATTTTAGAATTAATCTTTAAAGAATAGCCCGTTATGATATATTGAAAAAACGGTGGAAGTACCTTTATTTTCTTAAATAAGGATTTGAAATAGACCTTATTTAAAATAGGGGCTTGAAGTGGCCATGGTTATTTCAAATAAGGGCTAAACTTGCCAATAGTTGGCAACTAAATTTTCCGACTAGTTAAAGGTGTTTTTGTCTAAATCTTCTTTTCTTTTTTCTTTCTGGTGTTGGCTGGCGACCATTGGTAAAGGCCGGTGAGGGCTTGGTGACCCTCACCGGCCGTTGGGAAGGGCTGACGAGGTCATTGAGCCCTTGCCAAGGTGAGGGTCTCGACCCTTTGTGGGCATTGCCAATGGCCAACCAATCACTAATGAAGAAGGAAGAAGGTCCAGGAAAAAGGAAGAAAAGAAGAAAAAAGGATAAATAACGAAAATGTCATTGACTATTGGAAAGTCAAGCCTTTATTAGAGATAGATATAGTCACTTCAGACCCTTATTTGAAATAAGGTTCACTTCAAGCTCTTATTCGAGAAAATAATGATACTTCAAGCTTTTTTTTGGAATTTTCCCTAATATATTTGTATAGATTGATATGGATTTGATAGGAGAAAGAAAATTAAAGTTAATACGACACTTTACAGTTAAGAAGGCAATCAATCTTTACTAAGGTGCAGGCTACTTTTATAGATGATGCAACAAAACCTTTTCTTCCAATGAAGGGGGGCCATTCTAGCAAAGTACAAGATTCCTATGTGTATCTTAGAAGCAACCATTGGAGGAGCTTGCCATAATGTGTTTATGAGTTAATACTAAAAATCTTAAATTAGTGCCCCCAATGACACATTTATCATAAACTATTTTTTGTCTGACAAGGAATCTCAAATTAGTATTCCGAGGAATTTATCCAATCTAATTTTCATCCCACAAAAAAAATTCGAAAATGATACCCCTAATCTAAATCTCTCCTTCGCATTCCCTTCAATATCTCGTTAAAATGTATATACATCAACATATGTGACAAATTTGACGAAGAGAATGATAGATCTGACATGAAATGCTCATGTGTCTCGACACATCATCATTCAAATTACAAGGAGTGAAAATGGACAAATATGAGCTAAATGGGTCAGTTCGGATACATATATAATATGACGCTTCTGAACCCAGTTCGACCATTTGCCAAAACATGCCATATAAACAATGTTATCGTGAACTCTTTCCTACCATCGTAGAGAACAATAAACATGTAAATATGAAGTGAACTTTGCGCACCTTATTCGCACGCTTCCTATTGGCGCACTGCTATGAAGCCTATGATATCTTTTGCAATGGCCGACCGTATACTTGTAGGTCAAAACCCCGCTCAAAGTGGCAGTCCGTATGTGATAGAAAGTAGGTGGACAAAGCGAAAGATTTGGCAAAATCCCAACAAAGATTCGAGGAGACCCGAAACAAAACAAGTTATTCCATACACGTAGGTTATGTACATGGAAACCAAACCGTACGCAAAATAGCAATCAGCAGGAGTTCATAATTCAAACGGGTCTTATGTCAAGATGGAATGCTAACAATGGTTAAGGCTGTTGATCTCTCTCCCAGCCAGAGCCCAATCCTCCATTCTTGCAACTGTCATATCTTGGACATAGATTGGGACCTTGTCCTGCTCCTTCTCTTCCTCCTGAGCAGCAGTCTCCCCAGGAAACCGATCCCCCCTTGTCTCTTGCTGGGCACGACAGCAAGCGGCCCCACGAAGCTGTTGCCGGATCTGTTGTGTAGCCCAAGATATGTCTCTGGTGTTCGAGCAGGGACGTTAGCAACGACTAAGGCATTTAGTTTCATCGCATCGGGTTCGCTTGCTACTTCTCTATCCTTGGCAGCCTCAGGATCGTCCTCAGCCAGCATCCGGTCACGCAGAGAGAGGCGCTTGTGCAAGCTCTTGTTGTTTTTGGAAGTATTCGTGGTGTCGGGGCCTGGTAAAGCATTGTTCGAGAATGCCGGTTCCTTTGGTGGACCCAGAGCCTTTAGCTGTCTGCTGAGGTTCAGAATACTTTCTCGGCATTCGGCTAACTTGACCGAAGCTGCAGTGATCTCCCATCCCTGAAGTTTTAATTGACATAAAACAATCAATTTGATTCAACCATCTATTGTCTGAAGATAAATTTACCATTTCAGTTTCCAATTTTTCCCCCTCAGATTCAAGTACTGGTGTATTGATTCAGATAGTCTATGAAAAGATGCGAATGACTTACACTTTGTAATAGCATTTGATCTTGATTGGCTGCATACTTCGGAGTTTCCTTTGCAGCGCTGTGCTCAAAGTGTTTGAAAGTCAGCTTTCAATTTAGAAAACAGCCTCAAAAAGATAAAAGTTAAGAGGCAATCATCACCTTTCTAGCTCAAGTTGAAGCTCAAGACATGTCGACTCTAGTTCCTCGCAGCAGTTATTCTTATCCTCCAGTTCAACTTCCAATGATGAGAACTTCTGGAAGACCTCATTGAGTTTGGCTTTGGCCACAGTAAGCTGGGTGTCAAGATCTTCATTCATTGATTTCTGGTTTTCCATCTGATCCTCGACAATTCTCTTTGCCTCCTTCAGATTCTCCAGTTCCAGGTTCAGGCTTCTGATGCTTTCCTTGGCTTGCCGAAGCTGGGTGGTCAAGACTTTTATGTTGTTATTTGCCATCTGTAGCTTGGTTTCCAAATCTTCCTTAGCAATTTCCACATTCTGTAACTCATGTTTCAGTCTCTGGTTCTCTTCTTGCAGATTGCCTGAACACAAAGATTGCCTCTTAGTCACATCCGTCGATTTGGATGCCAAGGGTAGAACATCCTCGTAAACTTCAGGTTCCTTCGAATTCAGTGGCGATTCGGTCCAGCCACTATGCATTTTGATCTTATGTCTGACACTGGAAGCGTGTTTTGGGGTGCTATGTTTGTCCAGGATCCAATGCAGAGTACTAGCAAGTTCTGCAGCAAATGTTTCTACACCGGCCTTACGATCCAGGAGATCATTACAGGTATTAATGAACTTTTGTAGGATGATGCTCAGTTCTGTGCTCTTCCACTGAAACACATGGATTTCGCAGTCTTTTGATGCGGCCTGGTTGAGTGACGAGGGAATCTGACTCTTTCCAAGGTCTTCGGAAGTGAGTGTAGAAGTTGGCTTGAATTTTTTAACTAGTCGAACAATTTTTTCAATAGAATTTGTCAGCTTTGATTGGATTTGTCCTCCCGTTTCATCCTGAGTGCCTGCTTTACCCAGAGAGCCAATGAGTGGAGATGCGTTTGGAGACTTCCAGGTTAGGTAACCAGAAATCGGAGGACTGTCAGATTCTCCAGTGCATATAGGAGTTGTCGTTGTTTGTGCCTCTTCGGGAGCTCCGGAGTTCGGTAATCCTAAAGCAATTCTAATGTCCTCTAGAATTTCGACTGTGCTTCTTTTTGAAACCCGCTTTTGCTCCATGATTGCGTTCAATACAACTTGAAGCCAGTCAAAAGACCCTGGAGTTTCCATGCTTTCTGGTAGGATCATCTTCTTAGTGTCATTGAAACTCGAGTCACCTCTGACTATCTCCTTACAGGTAGAACATGACAAGCTTTCACTTCCTGATGGTGATTCTACAGAAACCATAGCCAACTTCTCCATCTCAGAAAAATCGCTCATTAAGCTCGTATGCTTGGATTCCAAGGCATTTTTCACTTTACCGTTTCTGAAATGCTCTAGTTCTGAAATTAGTGCATTTGCCCATGATCCGGAACTAGCACTGTCGTCTAAATCAGATACTTGGAAGAGATCGTTCAACAATGGTTCACACCTCACCAAATCCTTGCATTGACCCATCGAGAGATCAGAGACCTGAGCCTCAACCTGCAACAACCGGGAAGTTGTCCCAGCATGTGAGATCCTCGAAGAATGAAGTTCTGCATCTTTTATGGATATGATTTTTTTGAGATTCTCGTTCTCCTCTTCTACATCGTGCAGTTGCTCGATCAGGTACTTCATCCTGTTGCCTGGGATTTCATGAGAATTCTTTCCTCTGACAATGAGGTCAGTTGTCAAGCCTGGCTTTATTTTTCTTCCCTCCGTTTGATTGCTGCCCAGCATTTTCAGTTCACCCTTCATCCTTGGCAAAGCAAGGGGACCTGACAACCTTTTCTGTGTAAGGAGACGAAGCCTCTGACATTCTCCTTCCAATTTCGTGATTTTCTTCAGGTTTTGCTGGTGCTTCTTGTTGGAAACTTCTGCAGAATGCCGGCTATATTCCAACTCCTCGTTGCGAATCACGAGTTCCTTCTCAAGCAAGCACAACTCATACTTGAGAAAAGCATTTTCTTTCTCAGTACAATCCAATCTGGCCATTAGTGCATCGGATTCTGATTCAGCCAGTGATTTACGTCTATAGAGATCTTCAGTCTGTTTCTCTTTGGCTGAGATTTCGGCAATGAGGCGAGTGTTCTCGAGAGACAAACTTGCAAGCTTCTTATTAGCATTGGTTAGTTTCTCATCTGATTTCTTCTGTGCTTTTATAAACTCCCTTGATGCCTTGGTGATGGCATCATGTGTAGCCAGCTCTGCTTCTTCCCGAATAGCATTCAATTGCTCGGTGCATTCTTTCAGTTCAGTGTCTAAATGGGTCAATCTCTCATTTGCAGCTGCACCTTGCCTCAGAGCTTGCTCTAGTTCTTGCTGTAGTATAATTGCCCTTGCCTCGGCTCTGTCTCTGTCTACAAGTACATAAATGGTGAATGATTGAAAAAATGCAGTCATGGTAGGACAGAAATCTTTCAAAATATATTAGCAAATCGCAAGTAAATTAAAAAGTGACAGAGAAAGCTCCAACAGAGATATACATAAATTACCTGCAATAGCTTCTTCTGTTGCCTTTTCCTGTTTCAGAATAAGCTCATCTTTTGCTTGACAGTCAATAAGGATCAAATTAAATTTGTCCAAGAGGTCTTTGAAAGATCCGTGGCCTTCCATTTCTTTCTCTGATGGAATTGTCCGCATCTGTTGCGATAGCAAATGAGAATCAACAACATCCTTCGTGTAATTGACAGTTCGATTATAGGAAGACAAGATAATAGAGAGTTCGGATGATGCAAACGAAATGGGGCTTTTTGTTTCTTCTGGCAACAAGTTCAGTGTACCCAGGAATCTTGCAGCTACCTTTTCTTCTGTTCTGTTGATTGTGTCATCCGTTTTGTCATTTGCAACAATGGTTTTCTCAGATGATCTTTTCTTCCAGCGCCAAGTCTTGTGATCCATGTCCTTTCCTTGCTCTAAGAAAGAAGGTGAAAATCCAATGTCAACCAAATTTAGATCACACTTTCATAAAGAACATGGACAATCCAAAACAAGAGACATCTCTTGTCTGGAGTCTGGACCTCCTCCATGCCTTATCTCTTCAAATCACATGCTTATGAATCACCCAAAAGGAGAACTAGTCAGGTTAAAGAAATTGCTTTGGGGAAGAATGCCATGGGACAAGACAATTTCAGTTCAGGGTAGCTTCACATTGTGAATAACACGTGAGCGAATAGCTGTGGCGAATTCATGCATTGCTTCCTCGAACATGATGATATGACCTGCATCCTGTACTAGGCTCATATTGTATCGCGACAAGCACAGATTAAAACTGGAGGATTCAAACAGATGATGATGATGATGCTAACACGAACTAAAAGCTAAATTCCATCCCACAAAGCAATGCCTCGTACTAAAAGTTGCTTGCAAGATGACAAATAATGCCTAAACACAATTCAAATTCAAGCGACACGAGGACAAATTACCGTGAAAAAGCCGGTAGCCTGACAAGCTTTTGACCCCAGAACTCAACTATTTATGGCGCTGATTCAGCTGGGAAGCTTCTCATCCCAAATAGTGACTCAATCTAAGAAAAATCCAACATATTCCATCTCCTTTTTACTGACTGAAGAACTTGAGGCTGTCTTTCACACAAAGGAAATGCCAGACAACTGTGAAATGACCTGATATCAAAATCAACAACCAAGAGCAAGAACCACGCTAAGTCGATCACAGCGCGAGAAAAGCAGACGTGGGTTTGGCTAAATCACAACCCAACATGGACAAAACAAAACCAGAATACGTTCTTGAACGAACCCATCAGCAGAAAATTCAAGCTCCGATCATGCAGAAAAAGAAAAAGAACCAGCACAAAACGACTCCAAGAAGCAGCCGTTCTGCTCTGCGTTCGTTCTTACTCTGGACGTCGACACTTCACGAACGGCTCGCCATTCTCAGGCGATCGGAAGAGGACAGGAGAGCTGGTGAATAGGCCGAGAGCTCAGCTGCTGTCGAAGCTCGGGCGGAGACGTCACTCTGAAAGCGAAAGAGACAGTAACAAAACTCCATGAGAACACAGTGAAGACGGCATTTTTAAACGAAGAGGAAAAATGGTTTCATTGGATGCTGTTGCTCCACCGACAGCAATCTCCTTGGACGCTAATAATAATACTAGAGAGAGAAAAATGTAAATAATATTATAAAAAAGAACAGAGATTTTCACCAAGAAAAAAAAAATTATGAAAAGAAAGGGGGAAAGAAGGGGAAGGGAAAAGAAAAGAAAAGAAAAGCAAGAACAGCAGCACTGACCCACTCGGTACAAAGAGCCATTAAGAGCCGTTTTGTGGGTGGAGGATACAAAAGAGAACATTACCCTTAAACTTTGTCCGGGGACACGTGTAAGAAACCCGCATCAAGTGTTAGGAGTCGTTGGCCCTAACTCAATAATTTTAACTTTTAACATAGAATAGGATAAAAGATAATGTCTCTTAATAGGATTCTTTGGCTCTTTATTCCGATGGTATCAGGCATTTGTTGCAACTTGCTTTGTCATAATATATTAGAGTTTGTGTTTGGTAGGATAAGTCACCTTTGAGCTGAGGCAAGATGACAATGAAACATGTTAGGGAGAGGATTTGATGTTTTAAGAACTTTTATGAAATTGGATTCGAATAAATATGTTAATTAGAGTTGATGGTGAAGAATTAATTTGACTTGCCAATTAGAATTTGTTGTTTTTCGTTATATCCATTGAGTATCTTTCTTTTTAGAAATTTCTTTCAATCAATTCAAATACTTTTATATGATAGGTTTCATTGATCGAATCAATACTTTTATTTCTTACTTATTAGTTTTCCTTGTCTTGCAACTCTCATAGGATTGCATAGAACCTTCGAAAACATGTATCATCTTATGTTCATTCTAACCTTCGCATGATTCTTAAAAAAAAACCATAAAAAATAATTTATCAAGCTCTTTTCCCCCAAAAAGCATTTATTCAAGCAAAATCAAACAAGCTCTTATAAATTATGTTGTGCAACAGGCAGTGTATTATAGCTAGTTGCAATAGCATAAATATTACACAACAATAAGATATTCATGAAAATAATTTTACAACTATTTGAACAAAAATTTAAGAAGAGTTACTGAAATTTGGTATGAACTTTTCATCAAATTCTTAAAATCGATGAGCATGAGCTCCTACAGTCACTCCGAAAATTTTCCCCATTTTTCTTAACTATTTTCTTTCAATAATTGAAACGCATCATGTGTTGAATAATAGGCCAAGAGAGAAGCAGAGTGGGAAGTGAGTAATGGAATGTACGGACGGCGGTCAAAGTCAATGAAGCTGTCGGAGGACAGGGCGGCGGAGCGGCGAGGGGAAGAGGAATTTTAGCGGATATCGCGGCGGAGATGGAGCAATCGAATGGGACCCGCCGGGCCAGCATGGTGGTGTCAAATTCAATCCTCGTATCATCATGGTGCTCCCCGAAAGCCAAAAAAAAAAGGCAAAAAAGAAAGAAAGAATAATCTTATCATCATCATCATCATTTATTTATCTGAAAAGCAAGAAGCCCACTTATCACATGTCATGAGTGCCTTGCTTAACGTTAATATTTGCACAAATTATCAAGACAGACTTTATTCCATCTAGACAAGTATCCTGTTCACGGTGATTTTAGAACGTGACACGTGGAAATGCAAAGTAATTTATGAAAAAGATGTCGGTTTTGTGAAAATATATCATCTGAGCCATTCAGCTTTTGCCATGCCTTTCCTAATTATCGTGTTTCATTGGGATTGTGCTCAAGTCAAGGACCGGGTAAAGCTTAAGGATTGGATGTCCTTTTGGGTTGGCGTGCGGGTCTCTAAAATTCTCTAACAGCTCTTTTTCATCAATTGTGTTTTTCCCTTTAATAAGCTTGACTGTGGCATCAGACAAAATAAAATAAAAAACAGTGCAAGTTACTAGGAAACATTTTTTTGGCTATTAATAACTCTAAAGAAATGCACTTATCATGTCATTAGTTTCCTAACGTTAAATTACGTAAAATATGAGAAATCTCTATTCTACCTAGACAAGTATTTTGTTTACATGTGATTTCAGAATGAGACATGTGTGTAACATGGTAAGTAATTTGTGAAAAAATATAAATAACTATTTGTTATAATTTGTGAAAAAATATAGATAACGATTGATCATGTCCCTTGTGCTTCCTTTACAAAATTCACAGGCGACGTCTTGTGCGATTTGAGAAAAAAAACAATGGAGGGAAAGTTACAAAACATGGTCCCTTCTGTTTCGGCTACTCGAGCAAGTGTTATTATTGATGACTCAAAACAAGCAGACAAGCTGCTGCAAAATAGAAAGGGACGGGGCATCGCCTCGACATTAGTCCCCATTCCCCTCCACATCTTCAAATCTTTGGTGGGGTGTTCTTGCATTCAATGATCACTAAGGTTTATACACGTAAGTCTTCAACAAAACCATCATAGACACAACCACTGCAGAGCTGGAAAAAAGGGCAGATAAGAGGCTTGTTATTGCTAGGGTAAGGGTGCATTTGATAACATTACTACTTCTGGAAATAATTTCTTTTGAGAACACCCTAAAATAATTTCTAAGTAAAACAATGCGTTTGGTAGCTATAAAATTTTTTTATTCTTGAAATAAAAAAAGAATAGAAATGCGTTTAGTACTGACAACAAATTTTTATTTCTTTTTTTCTTGATGGTGGCAGCAACCGTCAAGAGGTGGGCGGCGACCGTCGACCAATGGGCGATGATTGGTGGCAATGCTGACTGTCGGCGACTGGGGGCAGGCCGTGGGTGGCAGTGGGTGGGCGATGGTGTGTTGTGGGTGGTAAGTAGTTCCTAAGAAATAAGTTTTTAGAAGAATAAAAAGTTACTTTTTTTTTAATTCTCATTTTTACTCTGAATTTATTCCTAAAAATAATATTTTAAAAAAAAATAACATAAATAAAGAATTAGAAACGTTGCCATACACTGACTAAATGGCATAGGTGCTTCTTTTTCACTTCGATTTCTCTTTCATTCACCGACCCTGTTATGTCAATCATGTGAAAATCACCCATCCGACCTTGACAGTTCCATTCCAAAGCCTCCATTACAGTTTCAACTGAGAATAGACAAAAGTGCAAGTGCAAATGGCTATGAAATGTCATCATGTCTTGGAAATCAAACCTTATCTCATTGGATTTGGAGAAGTCTAGGGAGTTCACTTCCACTAAATTTGAAAGTACATAGGGATCACTGAATAAGAGGAGTTGCACCAATAATCCTAAATAAAAGCTTGAATTTATGAATGAAAATCTTTAAAAAAAGAAATTATTGAGTACAATTTAATCCTTCCAATGAGCCATAGACAAATTTACTGGCATCTCAGGCCGGGATCTGAAGTGACGTGTTTTTAGTATTTAGTATCGTTTGTGGTGTTTGGGTAGTGCTACATTAGGAAAGAGTTAAAAATCAAAAAATAATCATTGAAAAAATGGAGAAAAACCAAGCCAAAAAGCCAATTCCAAAATATAAAAACAAAATTGAGGGGGTGCTGTCAAGTAAGTGTGCTTGAGAGTTGCCAGTGGTGGCGATACCCCAATCACCAACTAGGGTCAATGGGACATTAGCCAGGGCTCATTGCTTGCGTCCCTTGTGAGATGGTGGCGCCACCACACAAGGTTCGATTGAACCTCACCTAGCTCAAGGGTCGCCTCAACTTGGTGCAGTGGTGGCGAGCAATGGCACTACCATTGCGTGAGGGCCTGCAAGCTTTTGCCCAAGCCAAGCTCTTGTTTGTGATTGACGAGGGTCAGGTGATCCTTCTTGGAGGATCGTGGGCAAAACTTGTTTGGTTCCCGTACTCTCTCTCCTAAGGTAAGTCCAATTCTTTTCATTTCTAGGCTTTTTGTATATTTAAATATTTTCGTGTTTATTTTATGTTTTTTTTTATAACAAATGTAACATCCTAATTCTGACAAGAATAGGAACAATGAGATAGCTGTCATTCTCTTTATTTGAAGGATGCCGCCTCAACATCAAAACAAGACATTAAAGTTTCAATGATCAAAGAAAAGTTTAATACACTTTCAACTTAACTAAACCCAATAAATGTCATTTCAATATATATATATATATATATATATATATATATATATATATATATATATCAAATTATTTCAACTCACACACAAAATTCAACTACCAAAATTCCTAGTCGATATTGCTCTCGTTCTATTGACAACTAACCAAGAAACTTGAAAAGATTGGAAAGGAAAATGGTGAGCAATCATCATGCATATTTACAAAGAAATACCAAAACTCAATAACTCCAAATCTAGTATATAACAAACTTACAAGATTAAAATGAGTTATATATTCATAGCGGAAATGCTCATTTTCTTCAATAATATTATAACAAATAATTAATGGTCCAATCCATCAATTACATTACATACACGTTAATGGTTTATTCTATTAATTAATCTCTTCAAATTATATATCAATGGTCCACTCTATTGACCAATCTCAAATCACATAATAACTCAAGGTCCTAGACACCATGTAACATTTAGCCCTTAACCAAATATCAATGGCGCAAGGTTATAGAGGTGACTCCCATGAAACTCACGTCTCCGTATAGAGCTTAGTCCTTGGTTAATACATATTAATGGCATAAGGCCTTAGAGGTTGCTTCTATGAGAAGTGCATCATTGTGTAGCGAGCTTAGTCCTTGACTAGATTGCATCACAATTGATTGCACAAACTAAAATATAACTTTTCACAAATCAATTCTTTCTACAAAACTAAATTCAGAATTCGTATCATAAATCAATTTTACAAACCGAATCAAATAACATTTCACAACTCATTTTATTGAGTATAATGTATTTCATAAAGCATTTTACAAATCAATATTTATAACCTTTCATTAATCATAATTAAAATCAATGTAATTATTTTTACAAAAAAATTTTGCAAACCTAAAATATATCATCTTTTGCAACTCCGTTCATAAGACAGAATATATATATAATTTTTTTCGTAATACATTTCTCCCACCATTTTAGCATTCATTTCTTTGTAAGACCATAATATATATATATATATATATATATATATATATATATATACATATATATCCTTTTACGATACATTTCCTAAAATGATTCTCAAATCATTCACAAATACTAAAAGGTAATAAATGCTTGATTTAGATTTTTATGCAATAAAAATGCCATTTCATAATTCATATGATCCATATTACTTTTGAAAAGAAGAGACAACACAACTCACCAAGAAATGCCCCACCAAGAAATGCCCTAAAACCAAATAACGTGACTAAACATGCCAAATATCTCATAGGCCTATCAATTAAACTAGAATTGACCTTAAAACCAAGTAAAACGCCACTTTAACTAACAACTTGACTAAATTACACTTAATTGCTAATTGAACGACTTTGACATGCTAACAATACTCACTCAAAACGATTATTCAAATCTAAATACATGCAAAATCCTAAAAATTTGCTTTGACTAAACAAATGTTTCAAATATGCTCCAGTTAAAACCTATAGCTCTATGATGCCATAATCCATCATTTTTATAAAACCCCATAGCTCACCCACTCAAAAATTGGACTTTGCAACTCAATTTTTACAAAACTTCAAATTTACGCTCTAATTCCCAAAAATTCTCTAATTGGATGAACAAATGGAATGAGCACTTATTAGGCGCTACAAATTGAAGTTGAATTGACTTGACAAGGTCCTTGCAATATATGCAAAACCCCTTTTCTTTCTTCATTCATCTTCTTCTTCTCCCTTTTTTTCTTTCCCTTTATCTCTCTCTTCTTTCCCTTTTTCCCCCTCTTCTTTCTCCCCGAACGAGCTCTTGCCTTTTTCTTCTGGTTTTGATCGCCGCTTGCTGCTGCTTCTTTTCTTCTTTAGCTTCCAATGCACATATTTGTTGAAGGAAGAAAGAAAATGGGCTGGGCTAGGCCCATATGTTACAATAAATCGAGTTATCTGACATGGTGATTGTGCAACGTCATTGTCACACATGGTCAAGATGATAAAAGACAGCCACTTTAGATTTCAGCACTTCACATCAGCGAACTTATGCGAGAGATTATCCAAAATATTTGATTGTATTGGATAAAAAACGTTTTATATTTGATTGCACAAATTCAAATGTCTAGGACCTGAACGCATGTTGAGCCAAATGTTTAGGACTATTTATGTAATTTTTCTTTAATTAAAAATACTGAATTTCAAAAAGCCTTTGGACGATCTATCATCCTAATCATATATAGGGAGACATTAACTCAACATTTTTATGGGCCTTTGTCCATGGATATTGCAAAGGGAGGCGCATCTATAACACCCAAGCATTGGACATCCTCATGTAATGTACTCTTCAATTTAGCCGAGTACAGTCAAGATCAAAGTATCTTGATTTTCTTATAGAGTCGAGCCTCGAATGGAAATTTCAATTTGGTCAATCTCAACTTGAGTTTCAAGAATGAATCATTCGAGTCAAATTAAGCCGAATCGAGCCCATCACTATATCAATTCATTGTTCTGTCACGTTTCGACGTACTTCATTCTCGCTAATTTCGAGAAACCTCTAAGCTACGAATGTATTACCAAACATTCGTAAGATGAGCTAATTTCGAGAAATCTCTGGTGCATCAATTCACTTTGCAATCTGGAACGTCGCTTTCGTCCTCCATAATCCAGAAAGATCCCAAAATATAAAATAAGCTTTTGGCAGTGACAGGAACCTACTCAGAAGCCAACACAGCCATTTGGCTGTTCCTGACAAGCATACAACGTATTCGTGTGATCCATGGAGGAAGAATCTGAAAGTTTCTTCTCTTTTCCTGAACTAACTCTCTCTCTCTCTCTCTCTCTCTCTCCCTCTGTGGCAGACACCAATATATATATATATGTAAGCAACGTATAATGAGCATAAGATGAGCGGAAGAAGACCCTTTGACTAGATTGGCTCTTTGACCTCTATTCTGCTTGAATTTTTGGGTAATCTTTTCGCTATTGCAAGCTCATGGGAAGCGATAATTCACGTCAGCTTCGCATCTTCTTCTTCCCCTTCATGGCTCATGGCCACATCTTGCCAACCATAGACATGGCCAAACTCTTTGCATCTAGAGGCCTCAAAGCAACCATCATCACCACTCCACTGAATGCACCGATTTTCGCCCAAACCATCCAGAGGACCCAGAAGCTCGGTGCCAAGATTGATGTCAAGACCATCGATTTCCAGTCCGTGGAGGCCGGGTTGCCTCCGGGATGTGAGAATCTTGATTCGGTCGAATCCCAAGAAATGTTCCTCAAGTTCATTAAGGCCACAGAAATGCTGAAGCAGCCATTGGAGGACCTTCTAAACGAGGACCCTCCTGATTGTCTGGTGGCCGACATGTTCTTTCCATGGGCAACTGATGTGGCTCAGAGGTTAGGCGTCCCTAGGATTGTGTTCCACGGAATGAGCTTCTTCGCGCTATGCGCGATGGAGTGTATCAGGCTTCACGAGCCACACAAGATCGTGTCGTCTGATTCAGACCCTTTTGCGATCCCCAACTTCCCTCACGAGATCAAGTTGACCAGAAAGCAGCTTCCAGAGCATCTCTGTTCTGGCGTCGAAAATGATTTCATGAGGCTCAACCGTGAAGCAAAGGAATCCGAGATTCGAAGCTTCGGCGTCATAGTCAACAGCTTCTACGAGCTAGAGCCTGACTATGCTGATTACTTCAGGAATGTGCTAGGAAGGAGAGCCTGGCACATCGGTGCAGTCTCATTGTGCAATAGAGACATTGAAGACAAGGCTAGGAGAGGAAAGAAGGCCACGATTGACGAGCACGAGTGCCTAAAATGGCTCGACTCGAAAGATCCTAATTCAGTTATCTATATAAGTTTCGGGAGCGTGGCAAAATTCTCTCCCAATCAGCTCAGGGAGATCGCGCTGGCGCTTGAGGCCTCAGGGATGCAGTTCATTTGGGTCATCCGGAAAGCTGATGGGGACAGCCAGGACAAGGACGAAGCCAGTGGCGACGAAGAGTGGCTCCCGAGAGGATTCAAGGAGAGGATGAAATTGGAAAACAAGGGACTGATAATTCAGGATTGGGCACCTCAGGTGTTGATCCTCGATCACAAGGCAATCGGGGCATTCATGACACACTGCGGATGGAACTCGACCCTCGAAGGGATATGTGCAGGGGTGCCGATGGTGACATGGCCGGTCTTTGCGGAGCAGTTCTATAACGAGAAGCTGGTGACCCAAGTGCTGAGAGTTGGTGTGGAGGTTGGAGCTCAACAGTGGGTGGGCATAGTTGCGGACAGAGAGATAGTGAGCAAGGACAGCATAGAGAGGACTCTGAGGCAAGTCATGGTGGGAGGTGAAGCAGAGGCAATGAGAGACAGAGCCAAGTTACTCGCCGACAAGGCGAGGAGGGCTATCGAGGATGGAGGGTCCTCGTGCTCGGATATGAATGCTTTGATCAGAGAGCTCGCTTCGCACGGCATTGCTTGTGATGCAAAGAAGTAGATCCTTGCACATGTGAATAGCTATTTTGCTTGCGTCGTGTGGTGATTCTTCACAAGTAATCTTGAAAAACATGATAGGAATGCCCTTAGCTTGTGTTAGGTACTCTAATTCGCTCTTGTAACTTGAGGCAGGAGTGGCATATGCTGTGAAAAGGAAAATGTATGAAAGAATAAAGCAGATGATGTAAACACCATCTTTACTATGCTTGTTGCTCTGTTCTTCATCTGAAGACAGGATGTGTGTGTAAGGTTTTCTCTTGATGTCATTCTAATATTTCTAAAGAGTTTCAGCTAGAGACATTTAAGAATCATCCTATGTCAAAGTTGACACCAAAAAAATGACTAGTCTTTTTGACCGACATGACATTGATTTGGATGAATATAGAGCTTGGTGTCAAGTGTAATTTGACTATCGTTGCCATACGATGCTGATTGGTAGACGATTACAACTTAGCAAAGCCAATTTGGCTGAGTGTTGAATATAGAGGATGGAGAAAGGAGATAAAGTGAAAATGCTTAATGGAAGATAATATATATCTATATATCAATTGATAGTTAAGTTAGTGGCAACTGAAAAGTTGTAATCGCTTGTAGATAAAGTCAATGTGCTGTCATGGAACCTAAAGTAGTGGAGATGCAATTACAACCATCAATTTGACTATTAATCGTTTCCAGGTGATTATACTTTGTAGTAGGCTATAAAAAGCCATGTTAAATTGTTGTTGGGGGATCATCAACACACAACTTATGTATTTTCTTAGTATTCTCTGATCCTTTAGATTTAGTTGTTCTTGATCCTTGTTGTGCAATTTTGCAATTTACTTCCTATCCAAATCACCACTGAACCTGATTCAACCAAAGATTAACTTTTGGTAAAAACGTATTTCGTTGCTTGGGTCATCAATTCCCGACGAAACAGAAGCTAAGAGGACAATCCATAGTGGACTAAAATTACTGTTACCTCAGAAATCAAAGCAAGACATGATTGAGCAACTCTACGAAGCATGAGGTGCAATGTTCCTCTCATTAGGCGATTACTCTAGAGAACCAAGCAGCATCATGAGCTAACCAGGCCTCAGAAGTGAGTAACGTGACCAAGGTCGAATGCTTGACCGAGAAGACTCAGCTAATGCCATGCTCACATTCTGACGATGAACATTGACAGATCGAAGTTTGGGCTCAGGCATGCAAACGACAGACAGCGAAGGCGCGATTGTCCACAATCCCAAAGGCAACACTATCACCAATAAGCAATCCCAAAGGCAACACTATCACCAATAAGCAATACTCACTTAGTCCAACGTCCGCTCGGATAAGCATATCCTAACAGATACCAGACGATCAAGCAACGATGCACGAGTTGATGCATCCTTGGCAGTATGTTTCACGCTCACTTTTGCTGATTCCAGATACGACTCCTCGTTTCAGACTGCTGCAGATTTCACACGATGCAGACACATGATTACCAATTGCACAGATGCATTTGCTTTAAGCTAATGAGACAGAAAACGTGAGCCTGGATGTGAAAGTTCAACTGCAATTTCACCTCAGGAGTTAATATTGGACAATGAGCACAGGGAAAGAGAGTCTTCGACAGCAGTCTGTCCTAAAAGCTAGCTTCCTCAATTTTTAATGATCTTGAAAAGGGAAACAATCGTAGGTTTCGTATAAGAATGTAAATCAGTACAAGTGAATCGACTTTCAGGTGCATGAAATTACGTAAGTGATCTTATATTCTTCAAAGGAGAAACTAATCTAGCATAGTAACTCTTCTTGACTCAAGCGTCAGGTTTAAATAAATTCTAAACTCATTTCATATCGTGCATGGTTTGTAAACGGTGCAGTGAACTCACCCAGTAACTCTAAACACTTAATTACAAACTTATTATTTTTCTCAAGGAGTTTTAAAGGTCTAAAGCCCTTTAAAAAAGTAAAACCAAACGTAACCTAAATCTTATTATGATACGGGAAGGATTGGATACCCTATTAGGCGTGACCCCACTATCATCCCTTAAAAACATAAATCAAGAAAAGGGGTCAAAGAGAAAGATATCCCTCAAGCCTCCACCCACCGAAAAAGAGGTAAAAGTATTAAAGAACATGCGCCAATTGGAGTGAATTGTGAATTCTACTTTTTACTTTTTATTCTTTTTATGAATCTCACGAAGTTTACATTTTAACTTTTACATAATCTGAATTGCAAAATAATGGAAGCCTTCCAAAATTTTCAAATATTGATATGTCAAATCTTAAATGATATTTCAAGATTTTCTTTTGAAATAAAACTAGTAATCTTGGATGTTGATTATTGAGTAACTCCACTAATCACCATGAACATAAGAGAACCGCTGGGTGGGCCCGGACCTAAATTTTGCCTAAATGCCCATCATAAGTTTTTGGGATAATTGCTCGATACCCCCCGAACTTTGGAATTGTTGCACAATAGCCTCTAACATTGAAAAGTCACGATAATAACCACCACGCTTTATAAAGTAACATGTAGCCTGTCTGAACTTTACTTTAGTTGTTGGTGTCGCTAAGTTTTTTGTGTTTGCATAGCCGCCGAATGTTAACTGAATGTGGACCTTTTCATTTTATTAAAAAAAAAAAGCACTTTTGTTACATGGCTAACAAAGTAAAAAGAAAAAAAAATGAAGAGAATGCATGGACAATGAAGTTAAGAGAATTCAGCAAAGATCACTTTGGTAAAAAAAAAAACAAATGAGGTAATCCATTTTTAGATGACACAACTACTATGCAGACGAAAAAACTAGAAACTACAGAAAAATCAAAGTTCCTATGTAGACAAAAAGGCTTTAGAGGTGGCTCTCATGAGACTCCTGTACCCATGTAGCACTTAGCCCTTGGCTAGCTTATATCAATGGTGCGATGTCATAGAGGTGGCTTCTACGAGACCAGCATCACTGTATAGTGTTTAGCCCTTGACTAGTTTGCATCACAATTGATTGCGCAATGCCGTGTAGGTGGCTTCTATCACTATGTAGCATTTAGCCCTCGACTAATCTGCATCACAATTGATTGAAGCTGATGACCCAAGTGCTGAGAGCTGGTGTGGAGGTTGGGCCTCGACAGTGGGTGGGCATAGCTGCGGACAGAGAGATAGTGAGAAGGACAGGATAGAGAGGGCCTTGAGGCAAGTCATGGTGGGAGATGAAGCAGATGCAATGAGAGACAGGCCAAGTTACTCGTGGACAAGGCGAGGAGGGCTATCGAGGACGAAGGCTCCTCGTGCTCGGATATGAATGCTTTGATCAGAGAGCTCACTTCGCACGGCATTGCTCGTGATGCAAAGAAGTAGATCCTTGCACATGTGAGTAGCTATTTTGCTTGTTTCATGTGTGGTGATTCTTTGCAAGTGATCTTGAAAAGCATGATAGGAATGCCCTAAGATAGTATCAGGTACTCTAATTCGCTCTTGTAACTTGAGGCGGGAGGGGCATGTGCTGTGAAAAGGAAAATATATGAAAGGACAAAGCAGATGATGTAAACACCATCTTTAATATGCTTGTTGCTCTGTTCTTCCCCTGAAGACAGGACATGTGTCCAAGGTTTTCTCCTGTTGTCAGTCTGAAGAGTTCAGTTAAAAGACATTCAAGAACCATTTCTGTGTCAAAGTTGACACCAAAAAGTTGAAAAGCCTTTTCGATCGACCTTACACTGATTTGGACGAACATAGAACTCGGTGTCAAGTTTATTTTGACCATCGTCACCATATGATGGTGATTGGTCGAGGATTACGACTTAGCAAAGCAAATTTGGCTAAGTATTGAATATAGAGGAACTCGAGAAAGAAGTGAAAACGCTAATGAAAGATTAGTATAAATCAATTGACGGTTAAGTCAGTGATAGGTGAAAAGTTATAATCACTTGTAGATAAAATCAATATGCTATTATGAAGCCTAAAGTTGTGAAGATGCAGTTGCAACCATCAATTTGATTATTAACCATTTAGAGGCGATTATGCTTTGCAGTAGGCTACATAAAATCGTGTCAAATTGTTGTAGACGAGGGTCATCAACATATAATTTGTGTATTCTTAGTTTCAGTTTATCAATTTCCTGTACTTGCATTTTCTGATCCTTTAGATTTAGTTGTTCTTATCCTTGTTACGCAATTTACTTCCTGTCCGAATCACCACTGAGCCTGATTCAACCAAAGTGGTAAAAATGTATTTCGTTGCTTGGGTCAATTCCCGACAAAGCAGAAGCTAAGAGGACAATCCATGGTGGACTAAAATTACTGTTACCTCAGAAATCAAAGCAAGACATGATTGAGCAACTCCATGAAGCATGAGGTGCAATGTTCCTCTCATCAGTTGCGAACTCTAGAGAACCAAGCAGTATCAGGAGCTAACCAGGCCTCGGAGGCGAGTAACTTGACCGAGGTCGAATGCTTGACCGAGAAGCCCTGTATAGTGCTTTGTGCACCTGCAAAGAAGAGTACTAAGCTAATGCCATGTTCATTTTCTGACGATGAACATTAACAGATCGAAATTTGGGCCTAGGCATGCAGACATAGACAGCGAAAGCACGGTTACCCGCAATCCCAAAGGCGACACTTTCACCAGTAGGCAAATTCTCACCTAGTCCAACATCTACTTGGATAAGCAGATCCTAACAGTTACCGGACGATCAAGCAATGATGCACGAGTTGATGCATTCTTGGTCGTACGTTTCACACTTGCTTTCGGCAATTCGGATACGACTCCTCCCCGCTTCAGACTGCTGCAGATTTCACACAATGCAGACGCATAATCACCAAATGCGCAGATGCCTCTACTTTAAGCTAATGAGACAGAGAACGTGAGCCTGAATGTGAAAGTTCAACTGCAATTGCACCCCAGGAGTAAATATTGGACACGGAGCACGAGGAAAGAGAAGTCTTCGACAGCAGTCTGTCCTGAAAGCCAGCTTCCTCAATTTTAACGATGTTGAAAAGGGAAACTATCGTGGGTTTCGTACGAGAATGTAAATCAGTACAAGTGAATCTACTTTCAGGTGTACGAAATTACATAAGTGATCTTATATCGTTTAGAGGAGAAACTAATTTAGTAAAGTAAATTTTCCTAACTCGATTATCGAATTTAGATAAATTCAAAACTCATTCCTTATCGTACATGATCCATAAATGGTACGGTAAGCTCATTTGATGACTCTAAACACCTAATTACGAATCTTTTATTTCTCTCAAGCAGCTCTAAAGATCCAAAATTCTTTAGAAAAACTAACCGAACCTAGCCTAAATCCTGTTATGCTATGGGAAAGGTTGAATACCCCATGAACCCTCCTGACCCACTGTCATCCTTCAAAAGCACAAATCGTAAAGGAAAGGAAAGGGAGCAAAGAGGAAGATATCCCTTGAGTCTCCACCCACGAAACAACATGTAAAATCGTTCAAGAGCACATGCCATTGGAAAGTCTAGTTGAATTGATTTGTGCATTGTACTTTTAATTTTTGATTTTTTGTGAATCTTGCGGAGCTTACATTTTGACTTTTATGTAATCCAAATTGCAAAATATTAGAAGCCTTTCGAAATTTTCAAATATCGGTATGCAAAATCTGAAGTGATATTTCAAGATTTTCTCTTGAAATAAAAATAGTAATCATAAATGTTGATTATTATGTGACTCACATTGGTAATCATTAACATCCGTTGGGTGGGCTCGGACCTAAATTTTGCCTAAATGCCCATCATAAGTTTTCGGGATAATTGCTCGAAACCCCCGAACTTTTGAATGGTTGCACAATCGCCTCTAACATTGAAAAGTCACAAATTACCCTCCCCAAGTTTAGCATCTTTGCACGATAATAACCACCACGCTTTATAAAGTAACATGTAGCCTGTCTGAAATTTACTTTTTGTTGTTACTATCGCTAAGTATTTTGTGTCTGCATAGCCGTCAAATGTAAATGGACCTTTTCATTTTATTGAAAATAAAAAAACACTTTTGTTCCATGGCTAACAAAGTAAAAAAAAAATGCATGGACAATGAAGTTAAGAAAATTCAGAAAAGATCACTTTGGTAAAAGAAAATTGAGTTAATCCATTTTCAGATGACACGTAACTAGTATGCAGATGAAAAAAACTAGAAACTACAGCAAAAATCAAAGTTCTCTCGAGAGGATTTAATCCGTAACTTTTCAAAGTTTAGATGATACTGTGCAATTGTCAAAGTTGAGGAGTGGTTATCTCTAACTTTATGAAGTCCTAGGGCTTTTGTACAACTGCCGCAAGGTACTTAGGTGTTTTAACAATTAACCCTAAATTTTTTCGTACAAATCTCCAAGTCAGACCGAACACTTTCTCACCAAAATTTCTTTGCTCGACCCTACCCAAAAGGCCTTCAAGACCTTGCGATTTGGTCCGAGCCTCGAGAGGCTGCATGGTCCATGATTAGGTCTACATCGATACGGAAATTATGAAATTAAGCAACTGTGCAACTGTCTATATCAATGACAATGAATATGTGGTGTGCAAAGAGAAAAGAGAAAAATTTCTCGGGCCGACAGAAAGGAAGAAGAGCAAGTTATTCTTGTGGCCCCAACACTTCCCAACCACCTCCGGAAGATTCCCACTGAGGAATGCCGATTGGCGAATAATGTCGTTGTACTTTCCAATTGCCGAAGGGAATTAAGGATGCATTAGCCGGGTGGTGGGGATGGAGGAGAAGGAGGCTACAAGGTTTTCAATACATGGCCACTCCATTTCAACCATCCACTTTGAATTTTGACAGCAAATTTTCGGAAAATTGGAAGTTTTACTATTGTGCTTTCTCCAAATTGGAATGACTTTTGCTTGGACATTTCCATGATGAAACAGTGAAAGTGATCGACCACGAATTGCAATTCAATAGAAACAGGAAAATATATTTTTTTATAGGGACTCGATTGGATGTCACTATGGTTATCTGATAAGTAAAGAATTGGATCAAATTACATGAGTATCGAACAATGAAATCTTAGGTTCACATCTCCACGTCCTTCTAACTCGAACTTCTTATCTTGTTAGTATTTGAGTTCATCGTTCTGAATTTTGTCATAATCTCGAACCATATGCGTAGCTTTATGCAAAAGCAACGAGCCTCTGATACTCACCAGTTCATTAATTAAAAAGGTAAATAAACTAAGCCATAGTAGCCTGCTTATTTCACCTAAACTGTACTTGAAAAATAAGAATGTCCTTGTCCCTTACCGAACGTGGCATGCAGTGTTAATCGAAAGCCAATTAGTTCCTCACTAGTCATTGGATTCGCATTTCTCTAGTCCCACACGTATTATCTCCCGAGACAGACAGATTCATGCTTCATGAGTGGCTCATGGCCCTTTACCAAATGAAATTCAGGCTAGGTTATCTCCTTTCTATACTAACCGGTAAATTTTCCGTCAACACTACTACATCTCTTTTTACTAAAAAGAAACTTACTTCACATTTTTAAGCCCTTTCGGAGCTGACGTCCTCGGCTCTATAAACTTTCTGAGGAGTTTATGTGCTCGAGTGAACTTTTGTCGGTCAACCCACTTTCTCACCTGTCTTCTCTCATCGTCGCTTACTCCCTCAGGAGGGTTAGCAACCTCCATCCAATCTTCATAATTAAATATCGAAAATTTCTACAATAAAATTAGGTAGGTCACTTGTATAGTTCCCTATCCACAGTTCTGACCTACTACTATTCGAATAGCATTTCTTGCTACAGTTTGAGCAGCAAATGGTGTCCCCCCTCTTTTACCATTGAATCCACAATTACTAGGTAGCAAAATTCCTTGTCGAGTAAGTTTCGATTCACATGAAAGACGTAACAATTTGAGCACTATCTCATAGAGAAACTCGGTAAAACCCAAAAAAAAAAAAAAAATCATCTTCCATGATTGTATAATACATCGCCCACTTTGGGACTATACACATCGCCCACTTTGGGACTATACCCTCTCTTTTCTCACATGCACGTGGGTTTCACGCGAGGGAGACTCGCAAAGTTCATACTTCAAGCGGACCAAATTATGTCTTGCTAGTCAAACGAGGAATATGCTATTAAGTTTTTCAAGGTTGCCAAATGTAATAACTATTAATTTAAGGAGATAAAAAGGCCATAAACGATTGCAAATCAGGAGTGATTTCTCAACCAAACCCCAAATTCCGAGATCCCAGCATCATCGTACCAAACGGAAGGTCAGCATATGCAAGTAGAGTCTGCTGATAAGTCATCATTCTTCAAGATGAAGATGGAAATGGAAATGGAGATGGAGATCATGGAGATGGAGATGGAGACGGCCAGAGTACTGCACTAAATACCAAGTGATGGGGGAGAAAATATTGGGACCACTCGGCGTGCCCCGTCGTCCTCGAAGTCGCTAGTCCTTATACTAATAGGACATGACAAGATTCCCAATCTCTCCTTCCTACCATCCCTCAGCACTTTCTGCCTCCTCCTCCGCCTCATCCTCTTCATCTTCGTCGTCGTCGCCGCCGCCGCCGCCGTCGCCGCCGCCATGGGGACCGAATCCGACCGAGGAGTCCACGTCCTGTTCTTCCCTCTGATGGCTCACGGCCACATGTTGCCGACGATGGACATGGCCAGGCTCTTCGCGGCCCGAGGGGCCCAGGCCACCATAATCACCACCCCGCACAACGCCCCCGTCTTCCAGAATTCTTTGCAGCGCGACGCCGGCTCGCGGATCGGCCTCCGGACCATCGAGTTTCCGATCCGAGAGGTCGGCCTCCCGGAAGGCCTCGAGAACCTCGACATGGTCACCACGCAGGACGTCCAGCTGAAGTTCTTCAGGGCCATCTCGCTGCTGTCTCCACCCCTGGAAGCTCTCATCCAGGAATTGGCCCCCGACGCACTGGTGGCGGACATATTCTTTCCCTTCGCGAACGACGTCGCGGCCCGGCACGGCATCCCGAGGCTGGCCTTCCACGGGACGAGCTTCTTCTCCATGTGCGCGGCTGAGAGCGTGAAGAGGCACCGGCCTCACGAGAAGGTCTCGTCCGACGACGAGCCGTTTCGCTTGCCCGGTCTGCCGGACGAGATCACGATGACGAGGCCTCAGCTCCCGGATGAGCTGAAGATCAGCGTCGAGACCGATTTCACCAGGTTGCTGAAGAGATCTTATGAAGCTGCGGGTCGATGTTTCGGGATGATAGTGAACAGCTTCTACGAGCTCGAGCCGAGTTACGTGGATCACTACAGGAATGCTCTCGGCAAGAGAGCTTGGCACATCGGACCTGTTTCCTTGTGCAATAGGAACTTGCAGGAGAAGGCACAGAGAGGAGGGAGGGAAGCATCTGTCGACGGGCACGAGTGCCTCGAGTGGCTAAACTCCAGAGGGCCCAGTTCGGTCGTCTACGTCTGCTTCGGCACGACGTCCAAGTTCTCGGATGAGCAATTGCGAGAGATCGCCGGGGGATTGGAGGCCTCCGGCCAGGAATTCATCTGGGTCGTAAGCAGAGACAAGAGAGAAGAGAAAGGAAACGAGGACGAGGGCCAGGACGATTGGCTGCCCGAAGGGTTCGGAAAGAGGATCCAAGGCAAAGGGCTGATCATCCGGGGATGGGCCCCGCAAGTCCTGATCCTCGATCACCGGAGCGTCGGAGGCTTCGTGACGCACTGCGGGTGGAACTCGGTGCTCGAGGGGATCAGCGCGGGGCTCCCGATGGTGACGTGGCCCATCTTTGCGGAGCAGTTCTACAATGAGAAGCTGGTGACCGAGGTCCTGAGGGTCGGCGTCGGGGTCGGGGCACGGCGGTGGGCGAGGTTAGTGGGGGATTTCGTGAGGAAGGAGGCGGTGGAGAGGGCGGTAAAGGAGATCATGGTGGGGGAGAGGGCGGGGGAGATGAGAGGCAGGGCAAGGAGCTTTGGGGTTATGGCCGAGAGGGCAGTTGAAGAAGGGGGTTCTTCATACAATGATCTGGGGACTTTGATGGAGAAATTGAAGACATATGGCTCAGGTTGAAGAGCTAGGGTTTTGTGAGGAATAAGTAAGGTGGTGACATTGGTGTATTTTAAGGAACCAAAGATTCAGATTTAGGTGCAAAGTATTAGTTGTGGTCATGATTTCAATGGTCATTTTGGATAATATTCATTTGCTAGCTATAAGTTTCAATCAACCAATTTTTCCCTTTTGTCCCCCCTCCGACAAGAACATGGGTTTGATTTGCTTCTCGAGGCACGTGTTTATGAACGAGAAGGCAAACTGGCAGGTCAATCAGTAAGAATTGAGAAAACAATTGAACTAAGAACAGATGACTTGAGAGATGCCAACTTCACATAGGTGTCTACATAGACCATGTATCTTGTAATGAACACATTGCCAAAGCTGGTCCTATTTACTAAATGGGCTTTATCGCACCTCTGAAAGAATGTTTAGCCTCCGATTATAACATTGAGAAGTTTAGAATTTCATGAAGCACATAGGATTTTGGACTTCTGCCGAGTTTTCTTCCCTTAAATATACAGATTTCAGGACTTTTACCGAACCTTCTTCCTTCAAAAGAAAAAAGTTAGGAATTACCTATTTAAATCTGCACTAATGGGTAAGGACGATAGTAAACTCTCATGGGTCGTGGCCATAAGAGGATAACATTGTCAAGGGAATTCTCGAATTGAACGACAAATGTTTCGCCATCAAAGAGTTAGGTCAAAATCAACGCTGGTCGATGAGATGAACCCCTTCAATGGTGAGGGATCATAGGCTTCTTTGGTTCCCAATGGATCATAGCCGTCCAGAGGTTCCCTACCTTAACCACCCCGATGTGACCTCAATCCACAAGAAGACATTTGACATTCGATGGTTGGTTAAAAACGGTCATGTTGGGTTGAGGATGACACACCAGGAAAAAAGAAAAGGCATCCCATAGCCCAAACTTGGAGATCAAGTTAGGACAGTGCCTCGTTAGTCCTTTTAAGTGGAGACAGCCATCTATCATATGGCTCCATGCTATGCACACGCAAACTGAAGAGAAAATAAATCAGAAAATACTAAATTTATTACACTTTTACCGATTTTTACCCGTTCAATTCTCAATCTTTCAATTTACTAATTAAGTCTTAAACATTTTCACTTTTTACCAATTAAATCATAATGGAGCCCAAGCATGGGATCTTCTTGATCGATGATGCCAACATCATTCCTCTGAAGTAGGATGGGGCATATGGAGAAAATGGAGGGTGAAGGGTTGTCCATGTTGATCTACACTTGAGCCCTTGCGACTCCTGAGCGAGATGAAGAAGGAGATGAAGAAAACGAAGACAACTATCCACTTGTGCAAGGAGTTGGCAATGGCTTCATACCTTATGATACTTAATTTCTTTGGGAGATGTTATGTAAGTGGGGGACCCTCGCCCTTGCCTAGGCAAAGGTAAGGCTGCCCTTGCCCAATCCAATAAGGGTAGCCCTCACTTGAGATTGGAGACCTTGGTTGACCATCAACCAATAGAAAAAAGGGAAAAGAAAGAAGAAAAAGAAAAGATGAGATAAGAAGAAAAATGAAAAAAGAATAAAAAAAGAATAAAAAAATAAAAATTAGAATAAAATATTAAAATATTATCAAAAATTGTACATGTCGGCATCGGCTGTTATATGTGGCACAATTAATATTCACATCAGTGATTTCTTGCCAAAATTAACTGCATGGACTCAATTGGAAAATATTTAGGACTTAATTTGTGAAATTAAAAAGTTTAACACCACAAAGACCCCCAAACTAGTACACTTATGACAAATTTACCCTAAACAGATTTTTTGACTACGAGAAATGCCAAACTAGTACACTCGTGATAAATTTATCCCAAATTAATTTTTTGACCACAAAAAACCTCAAATTGGTACACTTGTGATAAATTTTACTTTTGTTAGTTTCCGTTATATTTTACTGTCAAATTACCAAGTTCTATGACACGTGACATTTGGTGGATATATTAATTTGGGGTTTTTCTCAATGTTTGTCATAGGTATATTGGTTTTGTAATATTTCGTGATATTTATCCAATTTAATGGATGACAAATATATTATTTTGGAGTTTTTGATGGTCAAAAAATTAGTTTGGAATAAATTTTTCATACGTGTATTAGTTTGCAGTTTTTTGTAGTCAAAAAATTAATTATGGGTAAATTTGTCACTTGTGTACTAATTTGTGGGTTTTTAGGAACTCAAAAAATTAGTTTTTAGCAAATTTCTCATAGGTATCCCAATTTGAGTTAAAAAAATTGAGTTAAAATGTAAATAGTATGCAGGCAATAAAAACTAGAAAATATAGCAAAAATCAAAGTTCTCCCGAGACGATCTAATCCATAATCATTCAAAGTTCAGATGCTACTGTGCAATTGTCAAAGTTGAGGACGGGTTATCTCTAACTTTCCAAGTCCTAGCGCTTATGTGCAACTGCCGCAAGGTACTTAGGTCTTTTAACAATTGACCCTAAATTTTTTTTTACAAATCTCCGAGTCAGACTGCACTTCCTCCCCAGAATTTCTTCGCCCGAGCCTACCCAAAAGGCCTTCAGGACCTTGCAACTCGGTCCGAGCCTTGACGAACGGCACGGTCCATGATTAGATCTACATCGATATGGGAAATTATGATACGAGAGAAATCTCTAGATCAATGACTATGAATGCAAAGAGATAATTTTTCTGGGGCCGTGCATTTAGAATCAATCCAATCCTTGGTGGAAAAATAATAGCCCAAGTGTCAAAACTTGACATGAGGAGACATTTAAGTGCCAAAAATTACGAAATGTATACTTAAATACCACTTTTTTCAAAAATTTGATCACGTAAGTGCCAACTCTGGCGAAGATTGCTGAAAATCCGATGTGGCTTATTTTAATAACATAACTCGCTTATGTGGCTCGTCGAAAGCTGAGTCAGCAAAAACTTAGCGAAAACAATATCGTTTTTATACTGACGTAGCATTTAAAAAAAGATATTAATTAAATAATATTTAAAAACTTTAAAATATATTACTATAAAATTGATTATTTTTTTTTAAAAAAAAAGAGGAAGGGAGGGTTCAGGCAAGCCTTTTTTTTTTTTTATAATAAAATAGATTTTAAATTTTTTTTCTTGGTATGACTTTCTTTTGCCGTTGGCACTTAACTAATTTTTTTGCTCTAATTTTAACACTTATGTGTACTTTTTCGAAATTTTGGCACTTAAATGTCTTTTTGTGTCAAGTTTTGACACTTCAGAATCAGGAGTATGCACATCAATCCTTGATGGATAGAAAGGAAAGGAGCAAGTTATTCTTGCGGCACCGACTTCCCAACCAGCCCCGGAAGATTCCTACTGGGAAGGCCAATTGGCGAATAATTTAGTTGTAGTTTCAATTGCCGAAGTGAATTGAGGATGCATTAGTGGGGTGGTAGGGGTGGAGGAGAAGGAGGCTACAAGGTTTTCAATCCATGACAACTCCATTTCAACCATCCACTTTGAATTTTGACAGCAAATTCTCTGAAAATTGGAAGTTTTACCATTGTGGTTTCTTAAAATTGGAATGACTTTTGGGTGGAAATTTCCATGATGAAATAGCGAAAGTGATTGATTGTGAATTGCAACCCAATGGAAACATTAAAACAAAAGTTTTTTCTTTTTTTGTAGGGACTCGATCAGATATCACTTTGATTATCTAATATGTAAGGATTTTGATCTAATTACACAAGTATCGAACAATGAAATCTCGAGTTGTTCATGTCTCCTCATCCTTCGAACTCGAACTTCAGTGCTTGTTAGTTCCTCAATAGTCACTAGATTTGTAGTTCCCTAGTCCTACACGTATGACCTCCCGAGATAGACGGATTCATGCTTCAGGTGGCTTATAGCCCTTTACTGAATGAAATTCAGGCTAGGTTATCTCCTTTCTATACAACCGATAAATTTTCCATTGACACTACATCTCTTTTGCATGAAAAAGAAACTTACTTCATGCTTTTAGCCCTTTTGAGACTTGCGTGCTGGACTCTATTAACGCATCTTATGTGATCAGGGGAGCTAGTGTTGATGAGCCACACTTTCACCTCTGTCTTCTCTCATCGTCACTTTACTTACCCCAAAAAAAAAAAAAAAACTTGCCTTCCATGATTGCAAATCACAACCCAACGAAAATGTGAAAATACATGCCTTTTTAGTAGCTCAATCGGATCATGTCTCCTCATCCTTCGAACTCGAACTTCAGTGCTTGTTAGTTCCTCAATAGTCACTAGATTTGTAGTTCCCTAGTCCTACACGTATGACCTCCTGAGATAGACAGATTCATGCTTCATGGTGGCTCATGGTTCCTTTAATGAATGAAATTCAAGCTAGGTTATCTCCTTTTTATACGAACCGATAAATTTTCCATCGACACATCTCTTTTGCATTAGAAAGAAACTTCATGCTTTTAGCCCTTTTGAAACTCGCGTTCTGGACTCTATTAATGCATTTTATGTGCTCGAGATTGTGAAATGCAGTAACTACGAATTTAAGGAGACAAAAGGCCATGTACGATTGCAAATCAGAAGTGGTTTCTCAACCAAACTCCAATTTCCGAGAGCCAAACGTCATAGTACCAAAGAGAAGGCCAGCCAACATATGAAAGTAGAGCCTGCTGATAAGTCCTTAAAAGATTTTATTTCGGTTCTCGTCCGGACCTCCGGATCACCGGAACGTAAAACAACTAAAGGCTATTCCCTATTTTTTGGGAAATACAAAATAGACATGACTAAAAGTACCATGTGGTACGCTGGAAAACCGCACGAATATTAAGTGATGTGGATGCTCATTAGAGTTCCAGACACGGCGCACCAAATGGTCCCGACGACTTTAAAGTCGCTAGCCCTTACAATAAAAAATCTCAGAAGAGCATAAAGCACATGACAAGATTACCAATCTCTCCTTCCTACCATCGCTCGGCACTTTCTTGAACCTCCATTACCTCCTCCTCCTCCTCCTCCTCTTCGTCGTTGTCGCCGCCGCCATGGGAACTGAATCCGATCGAAGAGTCCATGTCCTGTTCTTCCCTCTAATGGCTCACGGCCACATGTTGCCGACCCTGGACATGGCCAGGCTCTTCGCGGCCCGAGGAGCCCGAGCCACCATAATCACCACCCCGCACAACGCCCCCGTCTTCCAGAATTCTCTGCAACGCGACGCCGGATCGCGGATCGACCTCCGGACCATCGAGTTCCCGACCCGAGAACTTGGTCTCCCGGAAGGTCTCGAGAACCTCGACATGGTCACCACGCAGGACGTCCAGGTGAAGTTCTTCAGGGCCATCTCGATGCTGTCTCCGCCCCTGGAAGCTCTCGTCCAGGAATTGGCCCCCGACGCGCTGGTGGCCGACGTATTCTTTCCCTTCGCGAACGACGTCGCGGCCCGGCACGGCATCCCGAGGCTGGCCTTCCACGGGACAAGCTTCTTCTCCATGTGTGCGGCTGAGAGCGTGAGGAGGCACAGGCCTCACGAGAAGGTCTCGTCCGATGACGAGCTGTTTCGCTTGCCCGGTCTGCCGGACGAGATCACGATGACGAGGTCTCAGCTCCCGGATGAACTGAAGGTCAGTGTCGAGACCGATTTCACCAGGTTGCTGAAGAGATCTTATGAAGCTGCGGGTCGATGTTTCGGGATGATAGTGAACAGCTTCTACGAGCTTGAACCAAGATATGTGGATCACTACAGGAATGCTCTCGGCAAGAGAGCTTGGCACATCGGACCTGTTTCCTTGTGCAATAGGAACTTGCAGGAGAAGGCACAGAGAGGAGGAAGGGAAGCATCTGTCGATGGGCACGAGTGCCTCGAGTGGCTAAACTCCAGAGGGCCCAGCTCGGTCGTCTACGTCTGCTTCGGCACGACGTCCAAGTTCTCGGATGAGCAATTGCGAGAGATCGCCGCAGGATTGGAGGCCTCCGGCCAGGACTTCATCTGGGTCGTGGGCAGAGACAGGAAACAAGAGAAAGGAACCGTGGACGAAGGCTGGGACGATTGGCTGCCCGAAGGGTTCGAAAAGCGGATACAAGGCAAGGGGCTGATCATCCGGGGATGGGCCCCGCAAGTCCTGATCCTCGATCACCGGAGCGTCGGGGGCTTCGTGACGCACTGCGGGTGGAACTCGGTGCTCGAGGGGATCAGTGCAGGTCTCCCGATGGTGACGTGGCCCATCTTCGCGGAGCAGTTCTACAACGAGAAGCTGGTGACCGAGGTCCTGAGGGTCGGCGTCGGGGTCGGGGCCAGGCGGTGGGCGAGGTTAGTGGGGGATTTCGTGAGGAAGGAGGCGGTGGAGAGGGCGGTGAAGGAGATCATGGTGGGAGAGAGGGCAGGGGAGATGAGAGGCAGAGCAAGGAGCTTTGGGGTTATGGCCAAGAGGGCAGTTGAAGAAGGGGGTTCTTCATACAATGATTTGGGGACTCTGATAGAAGAATTGAGGACATATGGATCAGGTTGAAGAACCAGGCTTTTGTGAGGAATGAGTAAGGTGGTGACATTGTGGTGTGTTTTAAGGAACTGGAAATTTTGATTTAGGTTGCAAAGTATAAGGCTGTGGTGATGAATTCAAAGGTCATTTTAGATATGATTGATTTGCTAGCTATAAGTTTCAATCCCCCAATTCTTCCTTTTGTCCCCTCTCCAAAAAGGATGGATTTGATTTAGTTCTCGAGTCACGAACTTGTGAACAAGAAGGCAAAACCGGTGGGTCGATCGGTAAGAAATGAGAAAACCTTCGAATCGAGAACATTTGACTTCAGAGATGCCAAATTTATGTAGGTAAAGTCCAAATGTGATTCCATAGATAATGTATCTCGTAATGAACATGTTGCTGAAGCTGTTATATGAAATCTTGCAAATAAACAAGTGAGTTTTGGATTAAAAAAAGGCAAAACTGATGGGTCGATCAGTAAGAATTGAGAAAACAGTCAACTTGAGAACAGATGGCTTAAGAGATGCCAAGTTCACATAGGTGTTTACATAAACCATGTACCTTGCAATGAACACATTGCCAAAGATGGTTCTATTTACTAAATGGGTTTTATTTTACTTTCTAAAGAATGTTTAGCCCTTGATTACAATATTGAGAAATTTAGAATTTCATAAAGCACACAAGATTTAGGACTTCTGCTGAGTTCTTTCCCCTTAAATATGCAAGATTCAGGACTTCTACCGAACCTTCTTCCTAAAAAACAGTTAAAAATTACCTGTGTAAATCTGCACCGATGGGTAAGGATGGAAGTAAACTCTCACGGGTCGTAGCCATAAGAGGATAACATTGTCAAGAGGATTTCTCGAATTGAATGACAGATGTTTCGCCATCAAAAAGTTAGGTCAAAATCAATGTAGGTCCATGGGAAACGACCAGACGATCCCTACCTTAACCACTCCGATACAACCTCAAATTACAAGAAGACATTTGACATTCGATGGTTGGTTAACAACGGTCATGTTGTGTTGAGGCTGACACACCAAGAAAAAAGAAAAAGCGTCCCATGGCCCAAACTTGGAGATCAAGTTAGGGACGGTGCCTCCTTAGTCCTTTTAAGTGGGGACGACCGTATGTTATATGGCCCCATGTTATGCACACGCAAATTAAAAAGAAAATAAATTGACAAAATTATCCAAAAAGTCCTAAATCGATCGTACTTTTATTAATTTTGTCCTAAATTGTTCAATTTTACTAATTGAGTTTTAAACTTTTTCACTTTTTGCCAATTGAATCCATCTGACTAATTTTGGCTGGAAATTATTAATGTAGACTCTGACAATCCTATGTGGCAAAGCCGACGTTGATGTGGATAATTTTTTAATAATATTTTAAAATATTTTAGAATTATTTATTTTTCCTTTTCTTCTGTTTTTTTCTTTTTTCATGGAGGTCACAGATCTTAGGATTTGGCTGCCCTCGTTAGATCGAGTAAGGGCAAAGGTTACCCTTGCCCACCCAAGGGAGGGCTTCAGTTTCCATTGCTATTGTCCGGGGGAATTGAAGCATCACAACCCCTAATGAATTAGAAATCATAACACTTTTCGAGAACCTTCGTATTGTGTCAGACACTCTGACATGTGTTTGACACTCTTTGATGTTCTATGATAATCGATCAACAGATTTCGGAAAAACCAACACTTGGTTAACTCCACTCGAGTCCGAAATTCTAACATGCGAATTCAGAATTCCAACACATGATTTTGACACGCATGAGTAAATTTTAAAAAATTTCAATAAATAATGAGTCAAAATGTAAAAAAATAAAAAAAAATAAAAGGGGAAAGAAAAAAAACGCAGTCTTCTCTTTTCTTTTGACTCTCACTTTTAGTGACACATAATTTACCTCGCAAGTTTGTTTTTTCTCCTTTTCCAACACATACTAACATTTAGGTCTAGAATGTAGATTGCTTGATTTTTTTCCTTCAAGTTTTATGGATTATTGAAGTAGAGTTGAATTTATCAAATTGAATAATGAATGATATTAACAAATGGTAGATTAATGTTTTTAGTGTAAATTCATTACTAGGCTCTTTTTATTCTTTATTTATTTATTTGTGAATTTCAATTAAATTAAATTAAATTGATTGAAATAATCATAAAATGCTAATTTATTATGCATATAATATACCTTTAATACATAACATATCGAAATTCTCTATTTTTTGAGAAACAATGTGTCCATGTGTTATGTCGTGTTGTGTCGCATATTATGTATTAGTATTGGTACTACTTAGTTGACAAAGCAATTGCGGAGGAGACAGAGAAATGCGAGGGCAACTTCGAGGCGGCGGGAGGATGACTTCACGATTTATTCGGCAGCAGGGCACGTGTTGCGGTAGAAGTCGTATTGGAGCCCAAGCGCGGGATCTTCTTGGTCGATGATGCGGTCGTCGTTCCTCTGAGGCAGAGGACGGGCGAGAGGGAATCCAGAGAAAATGGAGGGTGAAGGGCCGTCCATGCTGATCTGCACTTGAGCCCTTGCGATTCTCGAGGGGGACGAGGAAGGAGACGACGAGAACGAAGATGACGGTCCACTCGTGCAGGGAATTGGCAATGGCTTCATAACTTCTGGTCTTGTTTTCTTTTGGAGATGTCCTGCAAGCGAGGGGCTGTCGCCCTCGCCCAGGCGAAGGCTGTCCTTGACTGATCCAACGAGAGCGGCCCTCACCTGAGGTCAGTGACCTTGGCTGACCATCCACCAAGGGAAATAGGGAAAAGAAAGAAGAAAAGGAACATTAAAAAAAGGAAATGAAGAAAAAAGAAAAGAAGGAAAAGAGAATAAAAGAAAAATAATAAATAAATAAAAATTAGAATAAAGTATTCCAATATTATAAATACACATTAGTATCAGCTGTTCTACGTGGCACGAGCGCATCCCATTAGCGGTCTCCGGCCAAAATTAACCAAACAAACTCAATTGGCAAAAAGTGATTTATTTCGCCGATTAAGTCCTACATATTCTCACTTTTTGCCAAAATTGGTACACTAAATTGGCAAAATTAAAAAGGTTAATACCACGAAAAACCTCAAACTGATACATCTATGATAAATTTATCCAAAACTAATTTTTTTAATATGAGAAATGTCAAATTGATACACTTGTGACAAATTTATCCAAAAGGAATTATCCCAAATTGGTACACTTGTGACAAATTTACCTTTGTTAGTCTCCATTAAATTTTACCGTCAAATTGTTGAGTTAGTGACACATGGCAGTTGACGGGTATACTTATTTGGGGTTTTACCTTACACGTGTCTTAGCTATACCAGTTTATTATTTCAATTTAACAGATGGTATGTTTTTGGGGGTTGAAAAATTAGTTTAAGATAAATTTATCACAGATGTACTAATTTGAGGTTTTTTGTAGTCAAAAAATTAATTTGGGGCAAATTTCTCATAGGTGTCCTAATCTAAGGTTTTTGATGCTATTAACACAAATGAAAAAAGTTTATGGCTAATTTGATAAAAGTATAATAGGTTTAGAACTCTTTGGATCCCAAACTAAATCAATGCACATTGGAAAATAATATTTCGCAGTACTACAAAAGTGATTGAATGGTTAAGGAATATGTTGATATGGGTGATTTGGGCATACGACATACATTCAATTCTCCACATCAATTAGTACAAATGTTCTCTCTTTGGGCTATTATGACATAGGCCATTGTGGATTGAACTATAATGGATGGTATTTTTGGATCACTGGTACAAGTTTGGGATATTGATGAGACGAAAAAGAAATCGGGTATTTGTGAGCAAAATTCAACTTTTTTGAGAGATTAGCCTTTAAAGAAATTAATGTCAATTATTTATTAATCATGTGCAACGTATTGACACGAATATACTCAGACATGAATTCAATACGTGTCCAAACTTGACACTTGTGAACAACTCATAGGCCCCAAGAATCTCACGCTTTGGCATTAAATTAACCAAGGGGAGTGTTACCAGAGAGAATCCTCCCTTTGTTTAATCGATCTCTCACTCAAGACAGCATTGCTGTCACCGTTGGCTTCCCTTTGGCCTCTAAATGCCTAGATTCTAGAACAAAAGTGGGAGAGAGACATGTTCTGGCTTGTTCCTCAGTGATATTTTGTTGGATTTTAGGTTTGTGTCTGTTTTTTTTTTCCTCTTCCATTTTCCGATGCTTGCCACTTGAGAGATGCCACTGCTCCAATCAGTAGGCAGATCGGGGAACAATCAGACAAAAGAAAAAAAAAGATTTAGAATAAAAAGGAAAGGCGGCATAGCCGACTAATTTGGCAACAATGTCTTATTAATTTTGGATTTTGAAGGAGTCTTGCTGTGCTGCTGGTCAATTTTGAGATAATAAACATAGATGGATTTACAAATTTGCAGAGATGTTGTGGAAGTGTTGCTTTCGATCTATATCACGTCTTAGACATATAGGGCTAATATGCATTACGTGAATTGTGCCTAGACTGCAATTAAGTTGAATTGAACTGATATGTGGCCTAGCTGAGCTCAAGGACAACTCGACTTGCATATTCAATTCAAGCTTGATAGGTTATTAAAGTTTGTTGCTTGAGCATGACTGCATTTTTGAGATATTTCGAGCTCGACTTGATTATAATCAATTTATGAAAGAACTCAGGAGCTTGAGCTCAAATTCGAACTTGGAATTTTTCAAAGGTGTTATTTCATTATGGAATTTGAGGAAATAATTGTTTGCTTTTTAACTAAAACAGTTATTGAGAAAATAATAGAAGCTTGAGTGAGCTGAAGCTTGAGCTCGAATTCAACACAATGGGGGCAGAAAATCATTCAAAAGATGTCATATCATAGAACATGGAGTATATCACATTGGATGCCAATATTGTTAATTTTTGTAAGACTGTTCTCAATTGTATTAAAAGTTTAAACTTTTAGACAGAAACTTGCTATAAAATATAAGTATTTTAATACTCCCCTTCAAATATAGGCTAGACTTTAGTCTAAAATTAAGCGTGGCACTATATAATAAAGGAGATAAATTAGCAATTTAGAAAGATTTAAATTCAAGATTTCCTATTTTGATACCATAAAACTTAATCTCTTAGGAGGCCGGATTTATTATGTAAATATCTGAGCAAATATAGATTTTAACGATGAACTGAATAGTCAAACTAACAAATTTGAAAGCTGGCGAGGGATCCGTCGTTTTTTCTTATTAGCCGTCTTGATTGTCATGATGGTATTTGTGTAGTCAAGATGTTAATTTCTTTGTTTCATGTATGATAAGAAATTACATTTCTGCCCAACCGGGAGTGGGTAACACTTATAAATCACCTCCCCCACCATGTATGACATTTTTTCCTACTATTCTAGTGTAAATTCTCACACATAATCTGCACACGTCGGTCCGTTCCATCTCAAAAATTAGGACTTCACTAATGGTTAAGGATAATAGTAATTTAGTTTTCATAACATTACATTAGGACTTCTACCGACTTTTCTCTCTTAAATATATAGGATTTAGGACTTTTACCGAACCTTTTCCTCTTTAAAAAGAAGAAGAAGGAATTACCCGTATAATTCTTCACTAATGTCTAAGGATGATAGTAATTTCCATTCTGTCATCATGTCCTTGCCAAATATCATGCCGTTTTAGGTCTGTGCTGAAATTATTAAATTATGGGCACTATAAGTTAATAAAAGTTAATGCAAGTTTTGTCATCGGTAAGTCTATCTTACTAGTTTCATGTAAAATTCGAATTTATCTGTATAATTCTCCTCAAATTCATATCATATATGAGTCGTATTTGTTATTATGTCAAAATTCGCCTTTTTTTATTATAATAATATTCAAACTGTGGAATTAATGCTAACAATATCCACTATACACTTGCTAAAACGACTATTAATTGACTCTTGGCTCGTAACTCGTTAATTCAGAATTTCGAGCCAACTTAGTATCTTGATAGGCCAAGCTTTTGTACTTATGATAACTGCTAATCAAAAAACTCATTTAAGACATTACTCACTTTAGCCCCTTAGCTTAACCCATCATAACTCTCACGGGTCGTCATCTTGAGAAGACAACATTGTCAAGGGGATTCTCGAATAAACTGGACAGATGTTTCATCATCAAAAAGTGTCGGTCAAAATCAATGCTGGTCAATGAGATGGACCCTTTGATGGCAATGGATCATATAAAAAAAATGAAAAACGTCACTTAGCCCCAATCTTGGAAATCAAGCTAGGGAAGATGCTTCCTTAGTCCTCAAGAAAAATGATACTTTGACAATATCATGAAAGTGACTTTTATTTTTGTTGAAACAGAAATTTCCATGGATCTAGTCCAAAATGGAGGGGCCCAATAAGTGGGCATCAATACATAGCAAGTTCCATAGACATTCGGGGTCGGGGNCAATTTGGTGGTAGGCCTTGTTTTCTATGTGTTTTAGTGATCAAATTTGCAACCACATTAGCCTCACGATTACAAAATCTGATCTGAACATTGGGTAAATGCGTCAGAAATTCTATGCATTGTTGGACAAGCACATGCGTCTCCCACTGAGTTGTTGAGGTTGCATAATTGCTTCTACCAAGACCTGGCAATCCGTCTCCAGTTGAACGGTGTCGTTTGGGGAAATACCATAGCTTTCCTTCTGTGCAAAACAGGGTAGGCTACACAAACAACCGAGGGCTTCTGCAATCGTGAGGGCTTCAACCAGCAGCGGATATGACACTGGCACCGATTTGGCGTCACCGATCATTAAGAAATGCATTCGGATTGGTGATTTAGACATACGTCATATGTTTGATTCTCCACGTCATTAGGTACAGACGGTTCTCTATTTGGATCACTATGCCAAAAATCATCTCGTATTTTAGCTCATCTATGAGATTAATAGGATACTTCATATATCAAGAGATTCCCTATCTGAGGTTTCTCGCCCTAGAATTTCACAAAATCATGAAAAAGAATTTGTAAAAATATCTTGACTTTTATTTTCTTTCAAAGTAAAATTTTGAAATTTTAAGAAAGAGTACCTTTGTAGTTTGAAATCAAATGGGGGAGAATGTGAGATGTTAAATAAACATTAGGTAACCATCTAATTCCATTATTAAAGATGTCTTAAAGTAACCAAACATAAAGCTCCATGTACGGTTTCGAAGCCAAGCCCTTGTTCAGCGAACAGGAAGCAAACAAAGTCTCCATACCAACATCGAAGGCTTCACAGCTATCCAAAAGAGAGCCTTACTCTATAGGGGTGCTCCGCGTCGGATCAAAATTCATTGCAACTCTCACAAATTTCTTAACAATAAGTACGCTGCCCAAAGAAAGAAAAGAAAGAAAAGACAATTACGCTCTTGATCCCTACACTTCACTTTGTCACAATTCTAGTTTTCTTGTACCATGTACTGTCACTAGGAATTGGGAGTTCTTTTTTTTTTTTTTTTCGGTCGAACTTCAATTTGGCTCTACAAACTTACTACGTTGACACTGTCATTCACATATGCTGGTGGCAAATGACTGCGTCAGGTAAGGCTTTCTAGCTATAGTACCGTGCGTGGTATTGTAGTGCACACCACCTAGGCCAGTCCACTACTACCGAACCATGCTTGTCCGGGCTCGTTGATAGACTAAGTTGTGACATTATCGCACTCATGTCATCGCGCTAATACTCATGCTATTGCCATGCTTGTGTCGTACATGTAACCATGCTTGCCCCATGCCCACGTCATTTTCATTGCATAAGCTAGTAGCAACATATTCTCAAATTGAAAGGCAATGTAATTTGCAAATCAATTCGAATGCTTAGCACATGAATATAACATTTCTCTCTATTCCTTATATGTTGAGGATAAATTGGCTGTCATAGTGATATTATAAGCAAAACTCAAATTCACATATTCTGCAATTAGAATTGCGGGAATCGGTGTTCTTCAAATTGAATCCTCGATCAACACTAGATAATATCTTACGCACCAGTACAAACTATATATCTTGGGGGACATAGAGCCAGATATCCAGCAAAAGGATTGAGAACTGAAAATGTGAGAATTTTATAAAGGTTAAGTATAAGGCGTTCATAGAAATAAATGAATTGCAAGCAGAGGGAGAGGGACGAGAAATAGAAAACACTAATAAGTACAAATTTGCATGTCGATACGACAGCAGGAAAAGCAGTCATTGCAGGTGCAGTTTTTCGCAAAGTAACCCCCGGAGTGATGTTTGTTTCAAAAAGGCCCCCGAAGTTGATGACTTGATCTCAAATAACCCCAGCATACCTGCGACACAAAGTTTTGCCGGACGAAGACTACGTGCATCTCACATGCCATTTTCCACACCTTGGCATACGCATTTTTGTTCGTAATCTTTTAAACCTAAATAAAGTTCCCCCTGAAATTTCCCAACATCCCTAAAATAAACCCTCATCTATGAATTTACCAATTGAGAGTGTGACTGTTACTTCTTTCGTCAAGAAGGCAATTGTAGCTTGTTGAATCGATATGACGACAAGGGCATATGTCATCAAATGTGAGAGCAATGGCAGTGATGGCTTGTTTGGTCAAATTTGTCTTTGCATTTGTCTCTCCTTTTGTGTGAATCGGTCCATGCAAATTTCATTTTGTAATTGCAAGTGGTATTCTTGTTTGCATTGTGTAATTACAAGTGTTGCCATCATGGTTACTAGGTGCTGTAATGGTCCTCCATATTGGAACTTTTTAACTATTCTTGTTTTATTTTTTCCAGTGTTATGTCTTTATCGTGAATTGCATGAATATATATTGACGTTATTTTTTTCTTCTATTTTGTACCATGTAAGTGATGTGAAGAAATAAACCATTTCATGTTTGATAGTAGGAATATCGAGGGTGCTAAAGAAGATGAGTTTCCATTATTAATTCGAATGACCTATATAGAAGAAATTCAAGAAATAAGGGTGTCGATGGTGACAGTTTTTTTTTTTTGGTCGGAAAATGGTGACGGTTCAATAGAGGGGAATTGAGATGTTGGAAACAACAATGAGTACGTAGACATTTTACCTGATAATGTACATTTCTTGAATATGTGAAGCCAAAATAAGTACGCAAATCCCAAATTCAATGTTGAAGTAAATATAAGGAATCCTGTCTTTAAGTTCTGGACGTAATTTAATAATGCTAAGAAATTTAAAGAGTGTTGGGGGGACCATGTCTTAAAAAAAAGGGAGATGGGAAAGGTCAATTAAGAATGAACCAAATAAATTAAGAGTGGTGTGTCCTTAAGGGCTTATGCTTCCAAAGTGCAGAGAGAGCACCCATTACAAGTCAAAATCTTTAAGCTTGTACGTGCATGTAATCGAGCTTTGTATGTTCCTTAATAAGTGACTAAATAGTTAGTAATCAAATATTGTAATAAGTTGAGGAACAATCCTACATGCCAGGTGCTTTACTGAAATATTATAATTAAGTCCAAGAATGTTGTACAACTATAAAGGGCAAAGGTCTACAGACTAGGGCAACATCAATAGGAATGATCACACGGAAAGAGGAGCAATTTTGGTTGCTTATAAGCAACTGCCAAGAACTTTTTGATGCCAATCTAGGATCCATATGTGTAATCAAGATTGAGGCATGTCAAAGACCAAATTTAAGTGTTGAGGAGTTTTCATTTGTCTGGATGCATTAAGGAGTTTTCCATAAAAATAAAGTAGGTGGCTTGTGGGGTTTGATGGTTGAAATTTGTCATTAAGATACAAGACATACATCTAGTAGCCATAAGCATGAACGGCAACAATCAAATGTATTCCTTTGCATGGATAATAGTGGGATAAGAAGCGTACAAGACATGGCACTAGCTTATCAATATGATTGCAGAACCTATTATATTTCAGACTTTGAAAATTTAAAGTATTGGGCTTCTTTGTGTGACAAAAAGAAGGAATTGGTGCATGCACAAACAAATTTAATGCCTAAAGATTTTCCTTTACACTTGAATTGATCCCGACATGTCTTAGTCTTAATTACATGTGTAAATTCCGGATCAGCATAAACAAAATGCTTGGCAGTAGCCAAAATTGCTCCTCCTCCTTCACTATGACATACTCATTGGTGTAGCCCTAATTTTGCAGGTCGTAGCCTTTGACAGCTTGAACGCATTCTTATACTCCCTTATTATCTTCATTGAAACACACTGCTTGCCATGTGGGATTGTTTCTCAACCTATCACAATCCTTGCTTACTAGTCATTTACTACTTACTTGGGGAATACATTCAAAGCTCTATTCATCTATGTAGATGCTTAAAGGTTTTGACTTATAAAGTATGCTCTTTATGCACTTTGGAAGTATATATGAGCTAATCACAGCCCTTAGAATACATTGCCCTCAACTTAGTTGTTCATTTAATGAAGCTTTCTCGTCTTCCATTTTTTTATGACATAGTTTCTTACAGGCTCTTTAAACTTCTTAAGCATTACTAAAGCACATTTTCAACTCAAAGATGAGATTCTTCATATCAACTTTAGCATCGAACTTAGGATGGGTATGCTCATTTGAGTTTCTCATACTCAAGATATTTACATTATCAAGTAAAACGTGTACATACTGACCACTCTCACCAGACTCCCTATCCCATCCCTCTCCACTGAACCATCACAATCGACACCTCATTTTCAAAAATTAAACTATATAAGTTATCCATATCAACTATAGCAAACTCATCTTCACCAACACCCTCAGTTCCCCTACTATTAAACATAGAGTAATTCACTTCTTCACATCTCTCATTTGATACAAAATATAATTAAAAATAACATGAATATCCCATGCAATAAATGACAAAACATACCCCAGAAAAAATAAAACAAAAACAATAGAAAACTACAAAATACGGACCATTGTAGCACTCAGGGACCAAACCACACCATTTGCAATTACAAAATACACGTGTAAATACCACTTGCAATTAGAAAATGAAACTCACATGCATTGATTCACATAAAAGAAGAAATGATACAAAGACAAATCCGACCAACCAAGCCAAAGTAACGCTAAAATAACAACATTGTTCTCGTAACATCGCCATCATCAATCTAGGCGATGACATGCGCCCGAGTGTCAACATGCAGCTTCAACTAGTTGCAATCTATTTCTCTCTAGGCAAAGGTAGGACTTGCTACACTCCTAATTAGAATATTATGAGGATTTGGAGATTTGAGTCTGCTTTAGGCAATCGAACAATATTAAGTTCAAATTTGGGAAATACGGTTTAGATTTAGAAGATTTAGAAGATTTTGAATGAAAATGCCCTTCCAATGATAGGAAAAATGGCAGATGAGATAGCACATGGTTGTTGTCCAGCGAAAATTAGTGCTGCCGGTGATCTGGGGGATTAATTGAGACGAAGTCACCACTTCATTGATTACTATGAGACAAACACCATTTCGGAATCCCTGTTGCTGTATATTCAAGGCAGGAACAAAGTCCTGCTCGTGCCCATCCTGAAAATGCTTTCCCTGACTTGAAGCTCACTGAGGTGAGAGTTGAGCAAGTGGGGCTCACATTTGCTTCTCCTTCCAGCAAATCTGTGCAGATTAAGAGTTCTGGACCTTCTTCGGGGAAAGCTTCAAAGCGAGCAGCCGCCAGAAGGCGCTCAAAAAGAAAGTAGTCTGCCTTTACTACCTTTGTACATAATTCCTTATGTCTTTTGGATTTTGGAATGTTCGGGGTCTCATGAATCCCATTAAGCAAGCGGAGGTTAGAAAGTTTGTGCGCCTCAATAACCTATGCTGTATCGGCCTTTTGGAAACCAAAGTTCCTCCTGCTAGATTTCCCACTATCTCTTCTGGTCTACTCCCTGGCTGGACGTGGGTCTCGAACTATGAGGCCTCTCCTAGAGGGCGTATATGGGTTGGATGGAACCCGCTTTTGTTATGTTTTACTACTTTAACTAGTACTGACCAGATTATTCATGGTGACGCAAAATTTTTGAGCTCAGGGATTACTTTGTCCTTAACGGTGGTCTATGGGGAACATACATTTGGTGCTCGAAGACCCCTATGGAGTGAACTTATCAGGATGAGCTCTCTTTTGAAGGAAAACCCTTGGATGGTTGCTGGAGACTTCAATGCCATCCGAGATACTACAGACCGCATGGGGAGCCTGGATATCTGGTGCCCCGCTTTTGATGATTTCAAAGATTGCCTTGACCAAGCTGAACTTTTTGACCTCCGTTATGTAGGTTTCCGGTTTACATGGTCCACTTCATCTGGGCCTCAGAGGAAACAACGGAAAATTGACCGAGTACTGGTTAACAACTGCTGGTGCTCCTCCTTCTCCTTTTCTGAAGCATCCTTCTTGGCCCCGGGCCTATCTGACCACACTCCTATGGCTGTGAGAATTCTTACACCTGGCTCCCGGCGATCTCCTTTTAAATTCTTTAACCTATGGATGAGCCACCCAGACTTCCTCAAGCTGGTATCTCAGTCTTGGGAAGCCCAAGTGTCAGGTTCTCCCATGTACAGGCTCTACGCTAGACTTAAGCTCTTGAAGGGCCGGCTTAAGTGTCTCAACAGAGATGCTTATTCGGATATCTCCATGCGGGCAGCTACAGCTAAAAGTGTCCTAGTATCTACACAAGAGGCTCTTCACCTAGACCCTCAAAATAGCTCGTTGGCGGCTGAGGAACATTCTCAACGCAAGGAATATTATGAACTTCGCTCACTTGAGGAATCCTTCTTCAGGCAAAAGTCTAGAATTCAATGGCTCAAGGAAGGGGATCATAATACCAAGTTCTTCCATCAATCAGTCAACCACCGGCAACTCCGGAATCGCATTATCTCTGTCATGGATAACTCAGGACAAATGGTATCAGAAATGAAGGAAATTCAGAGGGTGTTTGTCTCTTACTTCCAGGACCTCCTCGCCCCAGCTGGTATGACTATGAGGCCTTCTATACAGGAGATATCTGATGTCATCCATT
>MU089802.1:0-35826 GCA_014858505.1 Corymbia citriodora subsp. variegata
AAATTACTAGATTTGATATGATAATTGATTGACTAAGAGTAACCTGCCGCAGGCAGCTTGCATCAGAAGGTTCCTCGGTTTTTAAATATAAAACATACTAAAATTGATAGATTGTGATATGATTTATTTATTATTAGATATTAATTATCCAATTTAATACTCGATTCGTGTCCATTGAACATATAATAAGAAAAATTCTACTTTTTGCCAATGTACTTTCACATTTTTTTTATCATTTTATTTATTTAATCAAGTTTTTGTACTTTCATAAATTTTTTATACGGGTCTCTCGGACATTGAATTAGACTAAATAGCTAATGTGGTTGTCAAACTATAATGTGGATGTAAGTGGAAAAGTTTACTAGTCAGCTGAATATGGTTGGATTTGAAGCCGATGGAACTTGATTAGAAAATTTTGTGAAAATACAATGATTTGGTTTGAAAAAGCGTGAAAGCGCAAGGATGAAATGTACAATTTTATTTCTATAATACGTCAAATATGTAATTAATTTAAATAAATGTACTTATTATTGGTCAAGTCCGGAGAAGCGAAGTTGGATTTAAAGAGGAGCAGAAGACAGTATTATAGGCTGAGGAAAAGAAGAGAGTAGCCAAGTAAACGTCGAGATCAACCAGTGCTTGGTCCAAATTGAAAGCTCTATTTTGTTGAACCTTTTAGCTTTCTAACAGGCTGTGAGGCGATTTTTCACAATTATGTGAAACTATGTCTCTCAACATGAGTGGTCCATGCTACTTTGGTCTGCATTTTGGTCAAATGTATACATATACACCAATGTAGAAAGGAATGTTGATAGAACTAGGGTGGCAATTCGTGTTTGCGGGTTGTGTCCATGTTGTGTCAACATAAGGGTATACTACAAAGAAGGTCAACTTGAATACAATATAATTTATCTATCGTGTCAATCTACTTGACACTAACTTGACCGAAAATTAATTGGTTGACACAAAATGACTCGTGTAATATACTTAAATATTGGTGGACGAGTCAACATGATTACATGACTTGCTATGACACAAAACCAACCCTCCAACGTGATGCAGAATATCCTCAATCTTTCAAAAAATCTATTTATAAGTGCAATAATCCGTCAACAAAATATCATAAACCAAATTGAAAAAGAAAGGGTCGTAGCCAATGGAATATCATCATTTTAAAATGTTTATTGTGAAAGTATGAACAAATAATCTTTTAGTTACCCATGTCTCAACGGGTCACATACAGGTCATGAAAAAACCAACCCATTAATTTAAATAGGTTATGCCAGTCAATTTTGTGTCTGGCAGGTTGGACATGAACATGACAATTATTAAATGTGTCTTGAGGTTGACATAAAATTGACTTGGGTAGGATTAGTCTCAATCCAAACTTACTAATTTTGTTAGAGATAATAATGATATTTTTCTAGATTAGAGGCGATTATGATATCGATTGATATTTCTCATAATTGTGCATATATCTATGATATTCTCCATAAATCCATTTGATTGTATATTTGATTATCGTATTTTTTTGGATGGTCATCAAATAACAATTCGCATTGTGGTTTTATTCTTACCATGACATCATTTTAGAGTCGTATTAAAATGTTGTTTTAGAATTCTTTTTCACTCGAATAAAACTCGAGATTGAGACGCCTTTCTTCTCTAGACCTGACCTGATTAAAGCCACTCCCCTATCCTCCTTCTCCTCTTCCTTCGCAATTAGAGCGTCGTATAAGAAGAAACATGTGTTGTTTGTGAAAGTTGATCGTGCAGAAGTAACAGTCCAGATATAAAAAAAAAATAAAGGCATGGATGCACAAAATGATGTTAGTCGGGGAGAATTCATGTGGAAAATCAGCTACTTCACTGAGCAGGATGCAAAAAAGCTTTACTCTGAAGCATTTACAATTTCTGGTTGTAAATGGTATATCAAAGTTTTTATTTTTCTATGTTTGTGTTCTTTCTTGATGATCGCATGTTCTTCGTGTTGCCAAGTGATCCTTGCGTCGTCTTATGAAGATGTACAAGTAGGCCACTGGGCCATGTGGCCATCGTACGCTATGTTTTTCAAAAATTAATAATTTTATTTGCGTATTTTTACACGTTAACCAAATTTTGATTGGATATAACTTTTCTATATTAGAATATCTAAACAAAATAAATAATTAAAAAAATTTAAAAAATTAAAAAGCTTATAATCAAAGAAAATTTGTTATCATTAATTTTTTATTATTGTTTGTAGAAATTTAGTTGATTTAGTTTTTTTTTTCATTTTTTTATGACAATTAAAGGAAAAAGAGAGTTTAGTGAGATATAAATACACTTTTACTCCTTAATTGTCATTTGCAATGCATTTTTATGTATATCACTCTCCTCATAATCTTCTCTTCCAACCATACCATACATAAAATGTCATATTTCCCTTCATTTTTAGTTTCAAGAAATTCTGATTGGTAAATTATAGATTATAAATATAATTCACATGGAGAATTTATTATAAACAAGCAAGATATTCATGTTTTACATTAGTCTAAGACCGTATTTGTTATATTATTATAAATTTTTGGTGTAATCGCATGTTTTCGTGGGATATTAGAAAATATAGAAAAATATAAGAAAATACGTATTCACATCAATCAAACAATTAGTGGGATCCAAGCCCAATCATGTAGGTCTTGTCATCCGTTTAAAAGAAAGCATGAAACATAGAATTGCAATAATATTAATTTTAATTAAATACACGCAATATTTCAAGTACTTGAAATAATAGGAATAGATAAGAACCAGTAAGTTAATTTTGTAGAATCTACTGGATATTTCAGTTTCCTTTTCTACAAATATCATTCATTTTCTTTTGGGTAACTATTAGATGCGGATCTTTTTTTTTTTTTTTTTTTGGGCAAGGGTTTATGAAAATCTCATCATCCATGCAAATGTATCACAAAAAGAATAGTTGGATTATTTGCATACAAATTTAGCCACTAGTTTAAAAAAAATTCGCAATATTTCTTTATCCAAAAGTTTATTTTTGAAAGGGAAATTTTCAAAGAAAAGGCTGAAGTGGAGTCGTTTTTTCATAAAATAGTTCAGAATGGACGATATCTTAAATAAGGGCCTAAAGTAGTTAGAATAGTATCAAATAAGGACCTGAACATGTTTTCTAGCCAAATCTTTGCTGGACGGCCAACGAATGGGTGCGGGAAAATTTGTCTAAAAAAATCCAGTTAGGTAAAAATGCTTTAAAATCCTTGAACAAACATAAATCCCAAATTGAACTCTCATTAGTTTTTCGTTAAATCGTCGACTCTTTGAGTCCGTCCCCAACAGCAAATCGATCCTCCCCTTGAAAGGCTGTCGTCTCAAGCTCCATTATCAGCTGGAGGAGGGGGAATGTCAATTCCATCTCATGAGTTTGGAGGGGCTCAAGTCCTTCATCCACACCAAATACCTCCTCACCCAGTTGTCACAACTCTATCCTCATCAATAATTGCATCCATTCCATCTAGCATCAAGGACAAGAAGAAAACATGGTACAGTAGAGAATCAACGGACTTAAGAGTTCAAGCTTCGAAGACTCGATGATTTCATGAAGAACTTATGAGAGTTCAATTTGGGATTTTCATTTGGTCAAGTATTTTAAAGTATTTTTACCTAGCTGGATTTTTTTGGACAAAATTGCCCACGCTCTACTTGCCAAAGAAAGCTGTCCAACTAAGATTTGGCTGGAAAAAAAGTACAGGCCCTTACTTGATACTAATCTAGTTACTTTAAACTCCTATTTGAGACAATCGTTCACTCTGGGCTTTTTTTAAGAAATGAATCCACTTCATACTTTTATTTAAAATTTTCCTATTTAAAATTCTCTAAATTTATTTTTGCAATGAGAATATTCCGGCCAGGGATTGAGCGAGGTGGACTCGCGGGGGTTGGAAAATGAAAGATTAGGTGAGCTAGTGTTGGTTTATTTGGCGGGTAAAGTATGTTTGACGGTCAAACTTTGACCCTACAATTCTTGATATCTATAAAAGAAGTATTTTTGGACAAATGCTCTGAAAGATTCGAGGAAGGAAAGTTTACTACGATGCTTCTGTTAGACAAATAACTTCTGTTTTTGGGTGTTACAAGAGTGATGATTAACTCTTTTACAACAGTGGATACATTCTAAGATGGCTAATTTCCTTTCCTATGCATATTATTTGGGTATAAATACCATTTTCTAATAACTTGTAAAGCCAAGCCAATTGAATAAAGATATAGTCTTTGCTAATTCTCTATTACGCTCTCTTAAAGATCCTTGATTATTGATTATTTACATGGTGTTAGAGTGACCAAGAGAGAAGGAATCACATTAAACCCTAGCCTTTTCTTCTTTTATGCCATCTTTAGTCTTCTCATCTTCAATAACTTCCCCGTTTTATCAACACTCAACAATGCTGCTATGGACTTTATTTGTTGTGGTACTACTCTCTCTTAATTGGGAGCATCATTGATGAGCAAAATCACCGTCAAAATCCAGGTAGCTATGAGCGTTGGAATGGAGCATACCTTTGTTGAGCAGCCAAAGATGAGTGCCATGGGGTGATATCATCAAATATCCAGGAAGATATGAGTGTCGGAATTGAGCACACCTTCATCTAGTAGCCAAGATGAGCACCATGGGATGGTGTAGTTTAGTTTGCCACAATTTAAGTTGGGTTCCACATGGTTTTATCAAGGATGTATGAGGAAGATATGTCAACTTTTTGAGCATGTGTTGCTTTAGTGCTTATCAATTTTAGTTGTTTAGTGTAAGGTTTGGCTTACACGGCACTTGATCACATGCTTTCAAAGAAAGTTGTACCAATTATATGCAAGCTGGATGCTCTAGCTTGAGGGGGAGTGATGAAGTATATTTATGGAGATTAAAAAGCTCCTTATTAGAGATTATCATTAGATACATTATTAGATATTAAGGATATTATTTAATATTTTGTGATTCTCTAAGATAGTTAATTTCCTTCCCTATGTATATTGTTTGGATACAAATACCATTCTCTAATAACTTGTAAGCCAAGCTAATTGAGTAAAAATGTAGCCTTTACTAATTCTCTCTCTCATATCTAGCCTGGTTCTAGATTGACTGGACTAGACTTATTATATATATTTTTATTTTAAAATTTTTTAAAACCTTGTTTTTCCTTCAATTTTTTAGTTTGTGGTCTAAGCATTCATTGGACATCATTTGAAATTTTCGTTGATCTTTATTAATTATATGTTTTGTTGAATAAAATTAGGTTTAGCAATGTCATGAGAGATTTTAGATGATAATTTTGGGTTTTCCTTTTTGAAGTCATAGAATGGGCTAGTTCCTTAGACCACCTTGGAATCGGACTAGACCGGTCGGTCCGATCCCAAGACCCGGTCCTCAATTCCTAAAAATAGGAACTGGCCCTTTCGATCCAGTTCTTGATTCCGGACCGGACTGAAAATTGATGACTCCTAGTTTATTTTGGGTTCAACAAGCAGTACATGAAACGCAAAACAATTATTCATAGCGTCTCGCGGGTTGACTCGAAAATTGCCGTAGAACAGAATTAGTTTCAATCCGAGCCCGCTAGCGCGAGTAATACGCATTTTTCCTCTTATCCTGAAAAGCAGAGTTCCTGATTTTTACTCTCTAACTTCCAGGGTAAGTTATCTCGTTTTCCTCTTTTCCTATTCCCCATTCCTCCTCCCATAAAAAGCCCGAGACTCCTGACATACCATCACCTCGAGGTCGAAGAACCAACAACGTTCGACGCCAGTACTGGTGTGAAGTAGCTCCTAATCTTCCCAGCTCCGGTAATGTAAGAAACATTCCTCCTCCTTCTCCTTCTCCTTCGCATTTAGATTGTCGGCTTAGAAGGAACTTCTGTGTTGTTTGCCGAAGTTGATCGTACAGAAAGCAGCAGCCAATGGATGCACCAAATGATTCTAATCGGGGAGAATTCACCTGGAGTATCAGCAACCTTACTGGGCTGAGTACGCAGAAGCTTTACTCTGATGCATTCACAGTTGCTGGTTGTAAATGGTACTTCAAAAGTTTTTATTTTTATTTTTATTTTTTGATGATCGCATGTTCATGGTGTGGCCAAGTGATTCTTGCGTCGTCCGATCCTTTTTGAGCAGGAGAGTTCTGGTATTCCCCAAGGGAAATGACACGGATAATTTGTCGCTGTACCTCGATGTCCCTGATATTGCGACGTTGCCGAAAGGGTGGACCAGAAACGCCAAGTTCAGCTTGAGTGTGATCGATCAAATCCGTATTGGTCGCTCTTTTAAAAGAGGTTTGCTCTTGAATTGGTCGAATTTTCTTGGACTCTCTTCTTTTCAGTGTAAGCGCGTGATGGGTTCCTCTCTGATTGACTGTGCATCTAGATTTTGACAAAAATCGGTGTTATGACTTGAAGTAGAAGGAGAGTTTAGATGAGAAAAGAACAGGTGAGAAGATGTAGAAAGAGAGATATTGAGTTGAGAGAGAGAATATGTTTTCTGCGTTTTATTCATTAAACCTCCCAAAGGCAGGGAGCTTCTAACATGCGCGTACAATGAACCTGAAATTACTGATCAAGGAATTTAGGGGTTTAATTTACTAAGCAACTTGTCCAGGGGCGAAGGAGTTGGGGCTTGACTGTGCCTATGTGATCCAAATGTTGGTCCAGAAAAAAGAGAGGAGCGACAATATAAAATTAAGATGGTTTTCTAAAAAAATGTCGTGCATTGTCAGTTTGTGGACATTTTTACTTATTTATTTGTTTTATGAATTTGGTTGCTTTAGCTGATCGTGGGGAGTTGTTTGCTTCTTCTGTTGCTAATATTTTGCTTGACCGACAATACAACATTGTTCATGGGCTCCAATGTTTCCTCCATATATTATGCTCTGGTGTTGTGGTAAACGAGTTTTTGAACTCATCTCCTGAATTTTGCAGAGACACAACATAACTTCACTGAGAGGGAGGAAGACTGGGGTTACAAAGACTTCATTACATTGGCTGAGCTTCATAATCCTGTGCGGGGATACGTAGCAAATGGCACTTTGGTGATTAAAGCCGAAGTTTGCGTCTTGACAGTTGATCCTCCATTGAATATTCAGCCAGCTAGACCAACTGATAAGTTTGACTCCTATTTTACTGGTCTGGAGGAATTCGTCAGTGCTGCTCAGACTAATGGTGTTAGTGTAGGATCAAGTGTATGCGACCAAGATGCTGCTTTGACTGCTGAAATTCCTAGCTTAGAAGAAATTGAGAAGGCTAAGCAGTCTTTGAAGGAATGCCTTTCGGATCTCTTTAAATTGAATATGAAAGACAGGCTATCTGAGGCACTATCTACTTTAAGCTCAGCCAGAACTGGATTATCATTGGAGCAACAAACGGCAATTGAGACATTTCAGGCCAATTTCAATGATTTCACTTCTGACTTCTTAACATTTGAGCAGGACAATGCTGATTTTGAGCTGCATAAACTACAAAGGGATCAAAGGTTCTCTGCTATGAAGAAGAGCCAGGAGACTCACATTTTGTATAAGCAATTAATGGATGACCTCGTCAAGGAAGAGGAAGAGCACAAGAGAAAGATGGAGGAAGCAAAGTCTAGGAGGGAGAAACTTCTCTCAGATTGGGAGATCTTGCTGGTTGAGTCTGAAGAAGCAAAGTCAGGCTATAAGGATGAGCAGAACAAAGTAGCAGAGGCCGAGGAAAAGAAGAGAATAGCAGAGGAAAGAATGTCTAGATCAACCACTGCTTGGTCAAATTTGAAGGCCCGATTCTGTTAAAACTTTAAGGTTACAACTAGGCTATGAGCAGTTGTCACTCAAGTATGGAAACTGCATTTTAGCTCGACTTTTTGTTGGCCAATTTTCGGCAGAACTGCTTGGAGTGGGTTATGTGGTTGATCCTCTATCATGTTAGTTTAGTCAGCATGTACTCGCGCGTGCATGTGTACAGAGTCAGTTCTTAATGTCTTGATATGAATTGTGTTGTTACCGTGCTTTTTGCTCTTGGAGCCTGGATGTTCTCACAATTCTGATGCGTTTTCCGAACTGTTGTTTAGTCGGTATGGGATGATCCGTTGTTCCTTCACATAAAACCTACTCGATATGACTGACTCTGCATTGGGTGGCTCTAGTGATAAAGATGTTCCGGTATCCACATCACATGAGGCGGAGCCTATGGATTTCATTACAGTCACGGGGATTTGTATTAGGAGAGTTTACCCCGTCCCAAGTAAGGGATCGTCCCCTTGCAATTGAGTTTGGAATCACAAAACAAGGAGAGAGCCACAAACAGTGATGGGGATGTTATTGGTAATTACAGAAGAAGAATAGTCGACGCTTTCAATTTCTCCAAACATATAGCAATGAAAGACATTTTCATCATGTCTTTAGCTGATTCCTTTTTTTTTTTTTTTGGTGTTTTTGGGCGCGACACGATCGTTGGGTTAGGAACCCATTGGGCGATATTTACTTTGTTTTAACGGGGATAATAAATAACCCAAAAACACCATCTTTTTCTATGGGCCTTTTATTCTTAGAGGTTTTGGTTTAAATAAACTTTCGTGTCCAAGCTAGAGTAGACTTGAGTCATTATCTATCTTTCCAAGCCAGTTGTATAGGCTGTTTGATGCTATGATGCCAACTATATAGGCTGCATTGTTCAGTTACTATTCACAAGCTAGTTGCATCAACTGCTTGTTGTGTCCACTCCAATTCTCGATATTTCGCATGTTGTTTTGAGAAGCCAACACCACCACCAAGGGGCTTGCTGCTCTCAAATGAGTTGGATCTGGAAGATACTATTTCACACACCGCCTTACCATGGACCAACAAGCCTGTTCGGCGATGTCATTAGAGGAAGAAGTTTTCAAACCCATCTTGCATTCATGGCACTGTTTGATATTAATTCAAACTCTAGTTGATGATGTCAACTTGAGTTTGACGGGGATGTTAGTAATATTAGGGAGGTTAGAATATCGGGATATTTAGATATCTCTTAGAGATATTTATGATATTTCCTCTTATTTCAATATTTGTCTTGATTATGCATGTTTGTTGATTTCTTTTTTAATGCGTGCGGTGCATTAGGTGCAAAGTGCACTGGGTGCACTAAGTTTGCTACAGGAATGAAGGCTTTGATTTCAAGTTAAATAATGATAAAAATAATGATAAAGTAGAAGATAGGAATATGGAATTTTCTGTATAATTCAATATATTAAAATGAGTATATGAAGAGCCTATTTATAGGTATACATAGAGGAAATCAAAGGAAATCAAATTAGATATCCATAATCAAAATAAATATAGATAATCATAGAAAATATTCTAAGTATCTTTAAAAGAAATTTAAATCCTAATATTGCTAACATCCACCTCAAACACAGGTTGAATTGGAACAAATTAACTTGAGTTTGACAAATTATCCGAACATCGTCACAAAATCTTCTATTAAAATTAGCTTAACGAATCTAAGGGGAGGTGGCACATGGTGAGGCATGTGATGCCTCCAGCTTTCAAGAAGATTTCTTAGCAATACTATGATATTAAATATCTATTAAATATCTTTTTAGAGATATTTAGAATATTTTCTATGATTTTTGATGTCTATTTTTATTATGATTTCCTTTGATTTCCTCAATGTATGCCTATAAATAGGCTCTTCATATACTTCTTTTAATATATTAATCATACAAATAATTCCACAACTCTCTTTTGTACTTTTATATTTAACTTCTAGAAGCCTTCGACATGTAAGAATTCTCTTTGACAGCCATGTCTCGGCTCTTTTTGAGAGACCTCCGTCAATTTAATTTATATTTAGAGAATTCAAAGTTAAGGCCACAGAACTTAGAGCTTGCATAAGCAGTTGATAGGGGACATCGCCAAGAGAGAGCTCACAAGAAAGATAGAGAAAGCGATTAGGTTTGCTGTATCTCATTGGTTACGTCATTTTGTAGAATTTTTCTTGATGGTAGAAATAATACTGAAAAAAGGGATGTTTATTAACAATGAAATTTCTAAATTTTTTGGTCAATATATCAAGATGACGCGACTGTCCTTCCACTCGAAGGATGTAGTTTCTAACCACCCAAATACAACTCCCAAAAATCCCCACAATAGCGCTTTCGTGCTATTGGCCACTAACTAAGAAACCTAAAAATATTAGGAAAGAGCTGGGTGAGCAACAACAGCTTAGTGAGTAGTGCGTATTTCTTTTAAGCAAATCGAGCAATTACTATGCATGTATACAAAGCAATATTGGAACTTCATAACCCAAACTTAATGTATAAAATACATATTGAGTCACATATGAGTTGTTTCATTTCATTATAGCTTTGTACAAGTTAGAAATACTCATTTAAATCTACCATCACAATTCTAGTATCAATGCTGGAGTCCATTGATTAATCCCTATCACATGTCAATTTTACATTTCATTGATCAAACTGATGTCATACATCAATGATCTATTCCATTGCTCAATCTCATAGCACATCACATCTCAAGGCCCGAGAGATGATTTCCATGAGATCACGTTATCTCGTAGCATTTAGCCGTTGAGTAGTATAAGGCTCCGAGGTGACTCGCATGAAGTTATGTTATTGTATAGCATTTTATCCTTGGCCAATGTATATCAATAGTACAAGGCCCTAGAGGTGGCTTCCACGAAATTATGTTATCGTTTAGCACTTAGTTCTTGACACAAGGCTCTAGAGGTGGCTCTTACGAAGTTACTTTATTGTGTAGTTCTTAGTCCTTTGCTAGTCCATGTCACAATTGGTTTCACAAATCAAAACATAGGTTTCAATAATCAGTTCTCTCCACAAAACCAATTTAGAATTTGCATCACAAATGGGTTTCACATACCAAATCATAAACCATACTCAAGTCAATGCAATTCTTTGGGGGAAGAACATTAGAAGTGCCATAACTTTCGTACGACGCTCACTTTGATGCAAATTTTTATTTTTTCGCTCACTTGAGTGCCAAATCAGAGTGAAATTGTTTAGTTAAGTGCCACTTCTAGCCAAAATGCATATGTTGATTTTTTTTAATGATTTTCCATTTTTTTTAATAATTTTCGACGCTGATGTGGTTTTTGACGGTGACCCTTGCCGGCCAATGTGGATTCTTCGTGCAAAACGACATCGTCTCTCCTCACTTTTTTCTTTTTTTGTTTCTTTAGGGGCCAGCGAGGGTCGATTGAAAAATTCCAAAAAATTAATAAATATATTAAATATATTAAAATATTGTTCACCGGTAGCCACGTTAGCTTTTTCGGCGGCCAAGTTAGCTTTTCCAGCGATCACGTCAACTTTTCCGGTAGCTAAATTGGAAGTAGCACTCAAGTGAGCGAAAAAAAAGTTTTGGCACTAAACTGAGCACCATACGAAAGTTATGGCACTCTTAGTGTTCTTTTGCCTAATTCTTTCATAAATATGTTTCACAAACCCAAAGTATATCCTCTCTCCCAACTCCATTAATCAAACAAAATATACATATTTTACAATATGTTTCTCACACCTTTTCGAAATTCATTTCATAGACCGGTAATATTTTAAAATGTCTTTCTCATCAAACGCTTCCCAAATCATTAAAGAATCCATTCCATAAATCAATTTGCAACGTAATACACACTTTTAAACTTTCTGGACACCTTTATAGCACATTTCTCAAAATATTTTCAAATAAATAAAAAATAGTAAATATCTGATATGAAGTTATGCTCAAATATGCTATTAATATTACTTTTGCCTTTTAGACAATTCACAATGTGCACATAATATATCTCATTCTTTTTATCTTCAAAATATGCGTTTACAAATTTAAAAAAGAGATTGCACCACTCATCTATACGTGCCAACGAAATTCACGGCTAAATCAATTAATTGCAACTTTAGTACGTCTCAGACTAATGGGTGACTTTGAGGAGTCACATGCACTCGACCTGTGATTAAAATAATATTAATCCACATTTAAATGAACTCAAGTCAGGGATGACCTTGGTTGCCATGTAGCAAATGACTGATTGCTCGACCCTCGTCAATCCGTATGGTCGAATTGTCATCCATGGTCTAGTCCTCTGTCGCGGATGCACTTGAATCCTTAGTAATCTTTCCCCTTCGGTTAGTATTTCGTGAGTGATCAATTCAGAGTGAGACTTAATTAATAGTGCATTGATGAAATATTTATTCAGATAATCCAAAATAGGTCAAAAATTCAGGACGTCATACTCTCTCTACGTTTTTCCTCTGCCAGGCAGCCCAATCAAGAAAAACCCACCAAAGGAGAAGAAACCCAAAAAAGAAAAAGCGGTAGATTAAAATCCTCCTCCCAAAAACCAACCCCCTGTTCTTCCCCACGGTTTCTTCTCTCTGCCCCTCTATCAAAATAACCAAATTTCCTTTTAACTGAATCCTCCTCTCCCTTATACAGCTCTCACTCACTACCCTCACCCTCTCTCTGCATGACAGCGCAGCAAGGGAAGATTCCTTCGCTGGTGTCATGCTTTGAGGATGCTGGCATTAGTGAGAGCTAGAGTGGGTCGTCTTGGTGGAGCCACATGCGTGTCAAGTGTGAGTCCACATAAGTGTGTGTGAGCATGTAGAGGAAAAAAAGAAAAGAAAGAAAGGCTAGTGCAAAGGCCTGAGCCTGGGCCTCCTCCTCCCCCTCCTCTTTTTTTTAATTTTGACGGGCCAAAAAAAAGGGAAGAAAAGTGGGCCAAAAGGAAGAAAGGAAATGAGAAGTTGGCTCTATTATTTAAAAAAGGCCAAAAATGCCTCCACGTCGGCCCACATGATATCATATTTCATCATTCATTTTTTTAGTAATTTAATTTATTTTTTTGATCTTTTTTTAATCAAATATAATTTTTTATAGTTTTGGAAAAATGAAATGGATATTTAAAAGGTCCCAACAAAAAATTCGAGTATCAACAACTACCTTTCTTTGAAAGAGAGTTCAAAGAGGTTTCTTTCAAAGATTAGTTGAAATCGTAATTTTTGCTACCAAAATGCAAATTTATTTATTTGGTTTTTTTTTATTTATAAATCTCACCATGTACCATGGGTTTTGAACCAAAAGGGTTCCATAATGAGCATCTAGGGGTCATTGCCCTCGGTTTTGGTGAATTGCTTGGTGGGTCCTTGCTAGCAAGTAGGTCTTGAAAAAAAAACTCTAACAATGAGCACCTTTGGGTCCTCACCCAAGAATTTGATGAATTACTTGGTGGTTCCTCACCATAAGGTCTTGAAAAAGCTCCAACAATGAGCATCTTGGGGTCCTCACCCAAGGATTTGATGAATTGCTTGGTGGGTCGTCACCAGCAGGTCTTGAAAATGCCCTAACAATGAGCACCTTGAGATCCTTGCTCAAGGGTTTCATGAATTGCTTGGTGGGTCCTCGCCAACAGGTCTTGAAAAAGCTCTACAATGAGCACCTTAGGGTCTTTGCCCAGGGATTTGGTGAATTACCTAGTGGGTTCTCACCAGTAGGTCTTGAAAAAACTCTAACAATGAGCACCTTAGGGTCCTTGCCCCAAGATTTGATGAATTGCCTAGTGGGTCCTCGCCAGCAAGTCTTGAAAAGGCTCCACCAATGAGCACCTTGGCGTCCTTGCCCCAAGATTTGATGAATTTCCTGTTAGGTCCTCATTAGCAGGTCTTGAAAAGGCTCCACCAATGAGCACCTTGGGGTCCTTGCCCAAGGATTTGATGAATTGCTTGGTGGGGCCTTGCTAACAAGGCTTCAAAAAGCTTTAACAATGAGCACCTTAGGGTCCTCGCTCGAGGATTTAATGAATTACCTGGTGAGTCCTCGCCAGTAGGTCTTAAAAAAGCTTTAACAATGAGCACCTGGAGGTCTTCGCCTAAGGATTTGATGAATTGCCCGGTGAGTCCTCACCAGTAGGTCTTGAAAAAAACTTCAACAATGAGCACATTGGGATCCTTGCTTGAAGATTTGATGAATTGCTTGGTGGGTCCTTACCAATAGGTCTTGAAAAAGCTCCAACAATGAGCACATTCGAGTCCTTGGCCAAGGATTTGATGAATTGTGTGGTGTGTCCTCACCAGCAGGTCTTGAAAAAAACTCCAACAATGAGCACCTTGGATCATTGCTTGAAGATTTGATGAATTTCCTAGTAGGTCCTTACCAATAGGTCTTGAAAAAGCTCCAACAATGAGCATATTCGAGTCCTTGGTCGAGGATTTGATGAATTGCCTAGTGGGTCCTCGCTAGCAGGTCTAGAAAATTTTGAAGTAGCCACTGCACATCTAACATAATGCATTATAACAAGTGTTTTGGTAGTAAGTTTATACTAGGAAAAACCCATGTCATCTACTAGATGTCATGAGAGACAATATCAACAAAGCGTCAACAATGAGAAAGTGTTGATTGCATAAGTGAATCAAGCTAATTTTGATCATTTGAAAAACATTTGACATCATTCAGTATTGCCAAAACGCCATAAGTTTGGAAGATATCATCAATCATCAAATTTCCTTAGGAGGAAAATTCTTGTTAACTCATGAAAATAATTTGATAAATATGCCAAACGATAGCTTCTTAGTCAGAAAGGGCTTATTGCATGCTCTCGAGAAGGGTAATTTGATCCCATCCATTCATGTGGGAAATAATTTGATCACTCAATGTAACTTACATTACCAATGTCGTAGGCTTCGTGAATCATTTAGAATAAGTACATCTTGACCAATCTAAAAGGTCTTTGAGAAAGACCATAATGTGGTTCGGTCAAGGTTTCAACAATGGATAAGCACTGGCGGCTAAGAAATGAAATAATTATCCATCATTATCACCATCGGGTTTACAAGTCAAGAAACCTCAAGATGAGATAAGATAACATTGCCCCCACTTCATCAAGCAATAGCTTCTCTAGGAAGTCCCTATTTCCACTAGAATCATCCCAATCTGAAGAGACTTTGGAAATGGTTGTAACATTGGCTTAGTTAAAGGCTCAAAAAGGTTTACAATTTTTTAGAGAGTTTTAAGAGTTGGTGATTACTATGGCATCATTATCACATCACTCCACTCTTTGAAATTTGACTTTGTCTCGAAAGTCCGTTGGCTAATGATCTCAACACGAGAGCTTTGCTCTTTTTTCTAATGGCTTTTGCATTTGCAATGATCTTCTTATCAATGCAAGCATTTTGATTTTGACAATTTTTCTTTCACATGAAGGTTTTCTTCTGATGCAATCCTTTTTTCTTTTGATGATGGGTATTGACCTTATTTTTTCTAGGCATGCTATTTTTTCATGCCCTCCTAATTTCATTAGACTTCTGCTCTTTTGAATTTTTTGAGCCCTTAGGACTTTTGAAATGCTCTCCCCATTTCCATGCGAACATCGTTTCATCTTGGTAATCATGTGCCTTGCTCCATTATGGGGAGATAATCACCACTCGGGTTTCAGAAATGAACAACTATGCTCAACTTGGTTTAAGCAACGGGTATCAGTGTTTGGGTAGAAAAATGAATGCTCTTCTTCATCTTGGGATGCTTTGAGTTTCCATAAGAGTTCACCCAAAGATTGATGTAAGTGAGAGCAAAGAAGCCTTTCTCATCTTTTTTCTCCAAATAATGTCAGCCAAAACCTCCAAATTTGCCCCATTGTGCAGTGGTTCTCAATAGGGGTATTTTGTGATTTCTCCACATTAAAATGCTCAAATGGGCTTACTATGGTCACCTATAGTGTGTAGGACAGAGGAAAGAAATACCTCTTTTCATTTTGATCCATGTACCAATTGCGAATGACTCCCTTGTCCTTAAACGACACATGTTTTCTTTTTTGCTCAACTCTCAAAGTGTTTAAATGACGTGTTTGGAAATGGGTTACTTTTCTTCATCCAAAACATTTCTTGCTTGGCATGATTAACATCTCGATTTCATTTTGTTGAGATCATATGAACAGACTAATCTCCATGGGAAAGTTTGATTCAAAATGAATAATTGACCAAGTTGACAAACATTTTTTAGATAAAAAGGGTGTTCAACAACTTTGTGAAAAAATTGTCTCTTTAGTTTCCATCTTTGTACTTGTTTCCAAGAAAACATTGACGATTTCTCTCCTCTTTTTTGATGATGGAAATTATCAAAAATTATTTGATTTTGAGAAGAAGAGTACTTACCTACACGGGACAACTTGGTAACCCTATAAAGAATAAAAAAGGATGTATTAATGCAAGAATCTTTACAGATTGAAAGATTGAAAACGATACATTGTTACCCTTCACTCACATTTACCCTTAGTGTGCTAACATCACCTCTTGGATATTTGGCAACTCTAGCTTGCCTTTTTATTTGCATTTTCTTTAAAGACAGTATCAAAATGAGCAATTGGAATCAATGCAATTTACCCTTCACGTGCTTTTGTTCTTCGGGTATGAACATTTATGTTTCAACATTTGAGGGCATTGTTTCTTGGATGCTTTGTCCCATTTATCGCCTTAGCATGCTTTCTTGGTAGAAGGTGCTGTTTTCGTGATCAATGTGCACTATTTTTCCTACAAGAGAGTGAATATGTTACTTGCATCCCCAAATTGAATTGAACTAACTCAAGAATGATACACCCCTTTTGTGTTGAATAGATTGACTCCATTTCATCTTGCTTCATGGGTGCGAATTACTATGCTTCGAGTGACATGCTCCATTCATCATTTTTGTGCTAAATTGGATGTCTTGTCATGACTTGTTGGAGAGAGATGTTGCCCCTATGACACATTTTTGTTCGACATATGTTGCCTCATCATGCTTGTTTGCCATACATTTGATTTGTTTGAGTCTATCCTCCATCAAAGAAATGGACATGTCATTTTTTTATGCTAAAGAGAATCAAACTTATGAACGAAATACACCATTTTTTCAAAGTAGGACAATTTAGCATCTCTAGGCATCTTTTGCAGAGGAATAGGAGATATTGTCCCTATGATCAAATATGCGCCACGTGAAGTTACATAAGTTTGCCACATGCAACTACATTAAGACAAATCTTTGTTTTGTTGGAATCTTTAATCCTTTTTGAGACGAATCAGATGAAAGTGTCCCATCAATTTTTTTTGGGATCCTCATCAATGAGCTCTCCATTTCGTCACTTTTCACTATCCCTGTTAGTATGGATGGCCAATGTCAGTTTATGAATGAATTGTTTTAACTTGGAACAAAAACACCCTTTACTTCAGAGATTGCATAGTTCCGGACTAGGTTATCATCCTTATGTAATCTTGTTGCTTGCTAGAGATTTGCCTCATGAAACTCTGCACAAATGAAAAGACAAGTCTTTGTTAAAATAAATCAAATTTAACTTGGAACGACATCCTTGCCTCAAGGGCAACATTTGATGACAGGTTCTTGCTTGTGTACATCTAAATCTTGAAGTGTTATCTTGCAAACCACCAATAATCATCTCCAATCATGATTGGATGCCAAGAAGCTGTTGAAGGTGCAAGAATAAAAGTCACTGATGCCTTTGTAGTTACCATGTATTACAACTCATTCCTCTTCTTGCTCCTTAGACAAGACCTTGTGAATAGTTTGCATCCATATATTTGAATCCATCAAAGAGTTTCTCATAAATAACGGATGTCACAACCAACGAAATGGTTTTGATGTCAAATAATCTTCACATGTTTCTCCTTTTGAGAGAATTGTTAAATTGATGTGAGATACTCCAGGATGAGAAATCTTTGTGGTGTCTTCCTTTAAGGGAACATAAACTGTCCGATTTACAATGTTTAAGAACTTTTCTTCATTCCTGTTAACAATTGATGAGAGGATGCATTTATAAATTTCACCATCAAGTCAAATTTAGAGCTTAGGAATGTTCAATGACCATCACTCCTTGGGCTCATTATCCGAAAATGGAGAAGCATTTAGACTCGTATGGATTTTTTGAAAATGGAGTTCCTCATGAAAACTGGGGTATCTTTATCCATGCCAACCCACAAATCCTTCCATCTACCATCATTAGGAGACTAGCTTTCTCTAGATGTCTGAGACAAGCATAAGGGATGGTGATGGTCTCTCGCCAATGACTACATTTGCAATGTCCTTTTGTTGAGTGATGCTTGCATAATCATTGCTCGAGCAAGTGCTTCAAGTAGATCTACTCCTTGTGGTGTTACATGAAAAGCCAAATTTTTGGGAGATGGCCATGTATGGTTCCCCTGACTCCTATGGGACTTGTAAAAATAATCATTCTTAAAGAGGAAATGTCAACTTAGAGCATACTAGCAAATGAACCGCGAAGATCCAAGTAAAATACTCAGGAGGCAATCGATGTGAGGTCATTAAGATGAATAATACTAAGTGGCATCATAAATGAAAGAAGCAACTCTTCCTTTTGAGTAAAGAGACAAGCAGTGTTTGAATATTTGATTGAACATTTACTTGCTCATGTACTGAAGTGCCCGATTATCTTTCCAACTTCAACTACTGGAGTCTAGCAGAAAGAAGAGGGTTAAATGCCAATGCACATCCATGATGGAATTGGTGCTCTAGACCAAGTCTAGTTTCAATGAGTGAGGAATCATAGACCTCCTATGTAATGTGTTCTTCAATGGTCACTTCTTGACTAATAGCACTAATCTGAGTATATTCATTTCCGTCTATGAAATGATCGTCTTTATGCATTAAACCTCTAGAAGTGGATGTCGTTGTTGGTACCATTGAAGAGGACGCTGGATGTGTAGTGGTACTAGTCTCCTCACAACCTTAGAAACTAGCAAGGCAGCATTTGCATGAGTGAAATATTACTGCCGGTAGAGAAAAATATATGCTTGCGTTGACTTGAGTAGTCTAGTAAAACTGAACGTCCCAACACATTTCTAATTTCACGTCCATGAAAGATTACAATTCACATCTTGCCCTAAACGTGCCTTCATCGGTGTGTGCCACAAAGTTCAAGAATGTTGCAAGTTAGGCAGAAGATTCTCTGATGAGAGCTGGGGACAAAGTACTTTGCCTTTAAATGCTGCTTGTGCTCATACATATTTGAATGAGAAGAGGCGTGGGCATAACATCTTACATTGACAACAGCCTACCTTTTACAGCGACCAAGTGTGAGATGATCAAGATAGAAGTCCTGAAATCCAGCAAGCCATACTGAGCATATTATAGAGTGTAGTGCCTTTATCCAAATTCTGAATAGAATCGGTGAGAAAAGTTATTCTATTGCTGGGGGTGTTAATGTTGGACTATATCTCACATGATCCATTCTTTAATGAGGCACAATACTTTCTTGAAGCTTGAATAAGTTGTGAGTCTATGAGACAATGAACTTTTGTCACAAGAAGCTGATAAAATGCAATCTAGCCAGCAATTTTTCCAACCCTAATGCTAGATTTGACAGCTTCAAACATTCGGGACATAATGGAAGGTGATGTGCCATGTGTCGTTTGAATTCATGGGTACTCGAATCTCCGAAGAGTCCAATGTCAAAGTTGGACTCTCCTTATTTTGAATTCTAGGATCACGGCTTGTAAGAGTATTTGCTCATGATCTAATTCAAATACCGATGTCAAAATTGTCCATTATCTCCTACAGGAAAATGTATGAACAAATCAATTTCGGAATAAATTAATTCCATTGGAATGATCACCATTTTACTGTCCTAGATTATCCTTCCCAGGCTTCCTTGCAAGGACGAATATGTGAGAGGAACAATATGCATTGACTTTCCGAAACCAATGGAAAATTCAACAAAATATATTGACTTTCGAATTGCCCTCGAAGCCAAAGGATGTTTATAAATTTAAATTTCTTTGCCCAAAAAGTGGGTCACTTATTTGCAGAAGCATCATTTGGGTTTATTATTAACTCGGAATCGAAAACATAATCCATAAAAAGAATAAAGACAAAAATGTAATACAAGACACTCTTATATGTAACAATTCTCATCCTAACTTTAAAATACACGTTTTGGTAGTCAAGTAAGAAAAGTTCAAAGAGTGGCCATCACGCATCTTGCAAGAAGAAGACACAATGTCAGTATGTGAATGAGAAAATGACCTTTGAATGAGGTCACCTCTTACAATGAAATTGAGATAATGGTATATGCCTCATAGTCCCTATTACAGGATTTTGGTATTTCGCCAAGATTTAATCATGAGAGGAGACATCATTAAAAGATCGATCCACGTTTATCAATCGAACATCCATTTTACTCCAAAAATTTCATATGCTTTTGGGGCATTAATTTTGAAAGATTGATTTGTCCTTTCACACTTGTGAAAATGAGGTGATTTTTATTTTGAGAAATCTATACACAAAATATGATTTGAATTTTCAATCCCAGAATGTGAGAAAGAAAGAATTTGATTAAAAATGTGATTTCAATTTTTGTGCCAAAAGACATAATCTTGACTTGAAAGGATCTTTATACAAAATGTAATTTGAAGCCCATGATTGGAAACTTTAACAAAATCATCTATTGTGTAGGGCTAGATCAAAGATATTTGAAATTAACACTCATTGTTTGCTTATAAAAAGTAATTGCCAATTTTTCCAATTACAAGGTACATCACCAAGGGTATTTGATTGTTCTCTGCAAATTTCAACAATGAAAGTTTCAATAAAAAATGAACAAGTAAAGGAGAAATCATACTTACAGTGGGTGATGATTTTTTTTTTTTTTTTACATAGGCATTCACATGAGACGTGATTTGATTTCTACTGTAGATAGCTTAACAAAATGGAGCCACGGGATTAACGGACTGAACCAACATGATTGCCATCGGGTCAAGGTTCCTATGACTCCACTTTGTCAAAGAGCCGACTAGTGTTGTGTGATTGCAAACCAAGGTGGAAACTCTCGATGTCAAGAAAGAAATTTCGGGGTTGAGTTGGGCAACTCGTACTATGTGGTTGTAATTAGAGGGGTATCCATCTCAATACCATCCTAAGTAATCTTGTGCAGCCTAGGTCTAGTAGTAGGTTGTGTGTGCTAAGTAAACCCGTCAAATGGGTGGGCCGGGTCGGGTTGAAAATGGTCCGACCCATATTGACCCATTTAATCCGTTTTGACCCAAATTCATGTAATATAAATCTAATGACCCATACCCAACCCGACCCATACCCGACCCGACCCGTATTGCTAAAAGCCATTATTATTATTATTATAGATAAATCCAAACTCACTCGAAACTCTATGTTAAATGACTCACTCAACTCATATTTGACATATATTTAACTTTTACTTAGCTCATATTTGACCAATATTTAATTTTCACTTGATCCATATTTGACCCATATTTAACTTTCACTTGACCCATATTTGACCCATATTTAACTTTCACTTGACTCATATTTGACCCATTTAACTAAAAGTGAGTCATAATATGGATTTATGACCCATTTTGACACCTCTAGTGCTAAGGTATAGTGCAATGTAAAGAAAACATGCACAATAGATTATATATAAGCATCACTTCAAAAGTTCAAATGTAAACATTAATTCCCAACTCCACACCTACAACATAAGGGGTCAACAAACACTCTCCCCTTATAATTCCCAATTGCAAAAACAAAAATGTGGTTAATATTAAACCTCAATATTCGTCATAATTGAAGGATCTCAGAATCTAGATTATTATATAAAATCTTCTAAAATGTCATGTCAGTAACAATTGATCCAAAAACACATAAGTGAGATTCTGAAAGATGACAAACCATTTCGGTATGTGCAAATTCTGGAGAAAAAAAAACTAAGTAGTGTCAATAACAATTAGATAGAACAAAGTTCAACTTTCAAGAAAAATGGATTTTTCAATTAGAAAATGTTCAAAGACCTATAAAGCGATGAAGAAGTTGAAAAGATTATTGACAATGAAGATGGCGAAATACATAATAAGTTTAATTAGAGTAGTAAGATGAAAATTTGCATATTGCGTATTGAATGAAGGACAAATACCTACAACTATTTCATGTAAAATACCTTCTAGGTCATCATGCTCATCTTCCTAGAAACGAATCATGAGAGAATAGTTTATTAGTTTGTGTTAGATTTAGAAAATCAAAGACCAAGTAATACGTCTTTTTTACAGATTGATTTTATATTGCAGGAAAAAGAATCCATAACTATTCATCTTAGCAAAGGCAGGAAGCCCCCAAGGCCAATTGCACTTACGTTTCTCAGATTTTGAAATGAACATATGCATTTCCTTTAAAATAGACCACAAAATGTAAACAGAAGATTTTGTTGAAGAAAAAAATGAGGGAAAAGAATATGATTTGCAGAAATGTGCGTTCCAAGAAAAAGAAAGGTTTTCAAGAACAATGGTACGCAGAAATAGAGAAAGAGAAAGAGAATCTAGAATTCTTTGATTGGCTTTTATCCAGAGTAAAATGAGGAAGTATAAATAACATAGAAATTTCCGATCATAAAATAAAACTAAGAAAATCATTATGCAACTTATTCTACGGTAGATGAAAAACCCAAAAGACCAATCCATCCTCTTTTGGTTGGATTAGAACTGGGAGAGAACACTAAAGCATCACCATATAATGCTACCTGAAAATATTGTTGTTTGATAACGCTTTTTTAAGCGCGCATCTTGTCATCATAAGGTTGTTTATATTATGGTTTTGAAATTGTATCATTATTAATATTACTATAGCGACATAATTCAAGACCACTAATTTAATTGTCAATATATATATTTTTGGAAATGTTTTAAATTTTAATCACCCTATATTGGTAATATTTCAACGGATTATGCGTTAAGAAAAGATCATTGACAAAAGCCGACGGACACTAGAAAATGAGAAGACAAAGAGGATGCAGAAGAGGTGAAGAGAGGAAATTGAGAAATAAAGTGGATGATTTCACTCCATAATGAAATTACTTCTACGAAAGCAAGAAACATATGGTTGCCTACTGAAATTAGCAAAACTAGAAATAAAGGAAAATAGAATGAAAATGGAGATTGCAGCAATTATAATGCGAAAGCGCCTTCTCAATCTGGGCAAGCCCTTCAGGCCCAATGTAAATGTCACGGAGCCCATCAGCTCATCATTTCTATTGCTGAGTCAGCTTCCCTCCCCTTGAACTTAGGAATAAACTCTGGCAATTGTTGGTCAATGTAATCAAAATCCAGGTTCAAACATTGGATTAACTGTTGAAAACCAGCTCGGACTACTTACTTCATTTTATCCAATGTGCTTTTGCAACACATGTCAATAAAACTCCTAATTTTGATGTTAACAAAACTTTCTAACTTCTAATGTTTATGTTAGAACAAACTTTGGAATGAGAAGACTTTCTGGACAATAGCCAAGACTCTCAAGAAAGTCTACTCTATTCCACAAGGTTTTATATCAACTCTTATTCTATAAGTAGACACATATCTCACTTTGACCGAGTTCGGAATGAAATTCATTCATATTGTAAGAAGGACCAGAATGAAGATAGGATCTAAAATGGCTATGCATTTCACTACCTAATATATATTGATAATGTTAATCAAATTGATTGACAAAATCAATCTTGGAGATAATTTTCAAAAGAGGACAGAACACTTATGGAAACTTAGATTCTTCTTGTATGGGTGATCGGAATTTGCAAGTATTCAATCTCTATCTTCAACGGCTATAAAGATCTTCTTTAATCACTCCATATCAATCCATCCAAGATGGAAGTTGGAAGATAATCCTTCAAATGATTGGCCAACAACTAGCTTGGCTTGAAGGGGTATTTAAGGAGGTTGCACCACTTGGAGAATATAGAGCACGAATCAAAATTCTAAAGTCTGAATCTGTTCTCATATTCAATTGTCTTTTGTGAGCCAATTTCGAGTGGTCAAGAGTGGATTACACAAGAGAGTGACCTAGTAAGATAGTGCATCTTATTATTGAGTGTTTGCACTCAAAGATTTGCAATCATTTATTGATCCTATAGTAGAATCCAACTTATAGGTTGTTAGCGTAAGAGAGTGGATATAGGTTTAATCTAAGACGAACACTATAAATTCTATGTGCAATCTTCTTGTCCATTATCTATTTCATTCTGATTGCATTTCTACAGAAGTCTATTTCTTCACTGATCAAATTCTGGATTTAATTTCTTCTTCTATGTATTACTCAGACTTCATGCTATTTTAATATGAAAAAATCTATATTTACACCAATTCACCCCCTCTAGATATCTGTACTAGCTTTCTCAATTGGTATTAGAGCCTTGTGCTCACTTTATTGAAGTGTTCTTACTTCCGAGCTAAAGATCTTCTATGGCTAGTATTTTGGCACAAGGTTTGGTTGAAGAACAAAGCAACACTCAACGACTTTACTTCGATAGGAAAAAATGCAACATATGAATAAAAACAAGATGAAGGCTTTCCTCATATTAAATGATCCTCTGGAATGGGATGTCGTTGAGAAATGAATTGATCCCCATGCTAAGTTTGGAAAAGCTGCGAAGGAGGATGGAAAATCACTAGAAGCTTCTGCTATTATATCTAAGGAAGAGTTAGCAAAAGGAGAAGCCCTAGATGCAAAAGCCATTTATTCACTTTATTGTGCTTTATCACCAATTGTATAATATCTTATTATGAATCAGCAAAAGAAGTCTGGGACAAATTACACGTCACATATGAAGAAACAAACTAAGTGAGGGAAACAAAAGTCAACATTTTGCTAAGTCACTATGAGTCTTTAAAAATGAAGCTAGGAGAGTCTATTGGAGATATGTTTAGTATATTTATTAAAATAGTAAATGGACTAGCATATCAAGGACAACCAATTTCTAGACTTATTAAATTCAATAAACTTCTGAGGGGACTTTTGAAGGACTGGAACGATGTCAAGACTTCCATCCATGAAATTTTAAGAATCTCACCTTTATTTGTTTATAAGCTTGTTGGAACACTACAATCCTATGAAGCAGACCAACTTAATGATGAAGATGAATCAAGAGGTAAGAAGTCCATTGCACTTAGATCTAATGTTGATTCTAATGATACAAAGTCAGCAAATGACATGGACAATGAAGAACTTGCTCTTCTAATCAAGAAATTTAGAAAGCTGAATTAAAAAGGAAGAAATAGTTCAGAAAATCTGGGCAAAAGAGAATAATGGAAGAAGAATAACTAGGTTAGGATGTGATTTGTTTTAAATGCAAAAGGAAGGGGCACATCAAACCAAATTGCCCTTTGTCGAAGAAGAAGAAAGGGAGGTATGAAAAGTACTAGGAGGCCTTGAAAGCTGAGATGTGGAGTGATGTAGAATGTGAAGAGAGTGACGATGAATATACTGATGTCTATTTGATGGCACACTTAGATTCGGATTTTTGAGCAGACTTAGAATCAAACAAGGAAATTGAGGTAATCTATCCTGAAATTCCTACCAAAGTATCCAAATATACTGATGAGTTTGGTTTAAACCTCAAGTCCACTCTTAAAAGGATTTTTGACCTAAAAAGGGAAAATTCTCGGCTGAGACAGCATAATCTTTCTCAAAATGAAAAGTTTGAAGATTTGCAAAAAGATTTGTTGGAAATCAAGGAAAATTGTGACTTGCTTTTTCAGGAAAATGAATCTTTGAAAAATGAATTTTCAAATATTACAACAAAATTTTCAAACAGTTCAAAAATTTTAAAATATATTCTTTCCATTCAAATTCCTTATTACAATAAGTCTGTACCTGGCTTTAATAAGGAAAGTGAGTCTTTAATATATATTCCAAATATCAAGGAGAGACTTAGATAGAGACCTCCTATATGTGCTTACAAACAACACTTTCAAAAGAATTTTACAAAACTTGTTGGTTGAAGTAATCTCAAATATTCTAAATGTGGAGACAAAGAACATTTTGAGAATGAATGTCCCAACGTTTAGTGACCTATTAAGAAGGACTGGGTAAACAAAGCATATACCACTAACTCTCTTGGACCCAAGAAAGTTTAGGCACCATATAAGATTTGAGACTATCTTTTGATTGCTAGTAACCATCAAAAGAAAAATAAAATAGTATTTGGATAGTAGATATCAAGACATATAACAAGAGACTCAAGTACTTTCATTAGATTTGAAAAGAAAAGAGCTCTCTTTTGGTAGATATAGCAAAGGGAAAATTGTTGGGCTTGGCACAGTTTAGATTGGAAGTCTCATCATCAACAATGTATCCATAGTCAAATGACGCAACCACAATCTTTTAAGTATTAGTCAACTGTGCAACACTAGATTTAGAATCAACTTTCAAGAAAACATATGTTCTGGAACAAGTCAAGATTTCTTCCAATCATTTATTGGTTGGAGATATGGCAACATATATCTTTTGGACATAAATTCAGATTCTACTCAATGTCTTATTTCTATTCAAGATAAGGCAAATTTGTGGTATCGCATGTTAGGATACGTTAGCATGAAACAAATCTTCAGACTACTCTCTAAGAAGCTAGTCCATGGACTCCTAAATATGAGTTACAAGAAGTCTTAACTATGTTCTACCTGCACATTAGGGAAACAAGTAAGAAGTTGTTTCAAACCTATAAATCATGCTTCTTCTAGTCATGTTTTACAGCTTTGTAAATGAATCTTTTTGGATCAAGTAGAACTTAAAGCATTGGAGGTAAGAAATATTGCCTAGTAATTGTATATAATTATTCTATGTTTACTTGGGTATTATTTTTGACGAATAAAACAAAAACCTTTATTTTTCAAAATTTGCTAAAAAGGTCCAGAATGAGAAATGTTATGCAATTTCTAGTATCAAAACAAATTATGGGGAGAATTTGAAAACCAAGATTTTATAGATTTTTGTGACAAAAATGGATTTCAACATATTTTTTCCTCTCTCTACACTCCAAAACAAAATGGAGTCATAGAAAGGAAAAAATGTTCTTTACAGAAAATGACCAGAACTCTGCTAATTGAAAGCAAAGTTGCTCCTCGCTTTTGGGAAAAAGCAGTCTCTATTGCTTGTGGTATAATTAACAGAGTCTTTCTAAGACCCATCCTAGAAAAAACTCCTATGAGATTTACAGAGGAAGAAAAAAACTAATTGTTTCTTATTTTCTTATATTTGGTTACAAATGCTTTATTTTGAAAAATACAAATGATTGTTTGGGTAAGTTTGAAGAGAGATTAGATGAAGGAATATTTCTTAGATATTTTTCTACAAGCAAAGCATACAGAGTCTTCAACAAGAACACTCAAACTCTAGAAGAATTGATGAATGTGAAGTTTCTAGAGCAAGAGCAGACTCAACAAGATCATACTTACAGGAAAAAATAGAACTTTCTTTAGACTCGGGAAAGTCTGAATCCTTCAAACAGAACAAGCCAGTTGAAGAGAAGGACAAGAGAATTCAAGAAAAACCTTCTCAGATTCAAAAAGATTCAACTCAGTCTCATGAAGAACATTAAGAAGGAGGAAAATACAATAGGAATTGAAAACACAAGTCAAGCCATCCACATAATCTCATTATCAGTAACATTGAAAAAGGAATTTGAACAAGATTGAAGGGCAGAGTAGACACAAATGCTTTGGCACTTATCTCTAAGATTGAACCTAAGGGAGTAGAAGGAGCTTTGACAAATAAAAAACTAGATAAAAGCAATGCAGGAAGAGTTTTAGCAATTCAAGATCAATGATGTGTGGGAGTTAGTACCTAAACCAAAAGGATGGTCTGTGACTGGAATAAAACGGGTGTGCAGAAACAAGATGGATCATCAAGGGAAGGTAACTAGAAACAAAGTAAGACTTGTGATCAAAGGATAATCTCAAGCTGAAGGAATAGATTATGACGAGCCTTATACACTTGTAGCCAGGTTACAAGTCATAAGGCTTTTACTAACTTATGCCTATCATTATGACTTCAAATTGTTTCAAACGGATGTCAAAAGTGCATTCCTAAGTAGATTCATTCAAGAAGAAGTCTATGTAGAACAACTCTTAGGTTTTGAAGAACCCTAAAAGCTAGACTACGTCTACAAATTGAAGAAGTCTTTGTATGGTTTGAAGCAAGCACCTTGTGCTTGGTATGAAAGACTGAGTAATTTTCTAGTAAGTAATGGTTTTAAGAAAGGTATGGTTAACACTACTCTATTCATTAAGAAGGAATGTAAGGATCTCTTACTCATTCAAATTTATGTAGATGATATAATTTTTGAATCTTCAATGCACTTTTGGGCAAAAAACTTTCTAAGTCTATGTAGGAATAACTCCAAATAAGCATGATGGGAAAATTGACATTCTTCCACGGTCTACAAGTCAAGCAATCCAAAGAAGGAACTTTCATGTATCAAGAGAAATATGCAAAGTAAATAGTAAAGAAATTTGGTCCGGAAAACTTTAAAAGACGGAAACCCCCATGTCAACCAAACTCGACAAAGAAGAAGGTGGAAAGAAGATGGACTAGAAGACTTACAGAAGCAGGACCAGTTCTTTCATTTATTTCACTGCTTCTCATCTTGATATTTTATTTTGTATTTGCATATGTGCCAGATATCAGGCTAATCCTAGGGAATCTCATCTTATTGTTGTCAAACGTATTATTAAATATATTGAAATTAACTCAAAACTAGATCTGTGATATCCAAAAGGAACAAACTTTACTTTACTTGGAGATTCAGACACTGATTTGACTGGATGTAAAGTTGATAGAAAAAACACCTCTAGGACTTACCAACTTTTGGGATAAATGCATGTGTCCTAGTTCTCAAAGAAATAGAACACTATAATACTCTCAATTGGAAAAGCAGGATATCTTACTCTTGGTAGTTGTTGCTCACAAATTCTATGGATTAGACAATAACTAAAAGATTTTGGAGAAGAAGAAGCTTAGATGGAGATAAGATGTCACAACACTAGTGCCATTAATCTCACGAGGAATTCCATTCTCCATTGAGCAAAGTATATTGAGATTTGACACCACTTTATAAGAGACCATGTTCAAAAAGGTGAAATAAATGTTCAGTTCATTGATTCAACGAATCAATTGACAGACATCTTCACCAAACCTATGAAGAAAGGTACATTTGAGTTTATTTACAAGAAATTGCATAATACTTAGCCTCTTGCATAGAATCTTTGCAAGTTAGGTAAAGAGAAATAAGCTTCTAGAAGTGACAATCTTCTGGAACACTTTTAGACTCTCACACTTCAGGATTTGCAATTCAAATTTCGGCACATAAGTTATTTTCTTTTATGGCAAAATAGGTAAGTAAATCAATAATATTATGCAAATATATTATCTGATTAATTTTATATTTATTTTCAATTTTTTATTTGTTTTATTTTCATTTATTTTTTCTCCTATTCTTGAAATCAGAATCAATTACCAAAAATTGTGCCTTTTCATTTGCCTCTGTTCATATGTTATAAAACCCTAGAAAAACTACTCTACTCTCACTTGAACCCATTTCTTTAGAAACCCGCAAGCTTTTTCATTCTCTCAATTTCTCAATCATGCTCAATCCTTTTACAATGTTGTCCAAATCCTCCAAATATGCATCGGTTTCCTCTCAAAGGTGATCCTCATAGATTGCAAGCAAATGACTCAATCTATTGAAGGACGGCAAACCCATTTCGATCTTACCAAATCGTTTGGTGAGAGATCTCCAAGGAGTTTTTGCACATCAATCCAAGTTTGAAGAAGTTTCAAAAGTGTGCCTCTTGTTACTTCTATTAAGGTAAGAGATCTAGAAGTGATCTTTAGGCGATATGATTTTTGAGGAAAGAGGGAGCCACATGTGATTTTATTTTGGATTTTTTAAGAGATCATGGTTATGGAAATGAAGTTGAATTGATGGACACAATGCTAGCTAAGAAAATCTTGACTTGGGAAAAGGAAAAGAAGTAGTTGAATATGTGGGATAGATTCTTGATTATAAAGGTGGGGTTTTACAATAAATTTCAAGTTAAATTAGGAGCAGCAACAACAGTTGAAAATCCTAGAGGAAAGTTGTTGCGAACTAAGGAATATAAGGAATGTTATGCCTCTATGCTAAATGGGTTATAATGAACCACATGACAATGGATTTTGACTTCTAGATACAATTGGAATCAAATTGAGAAAGAAGTATGAGAAGAAACAGATGGAAGACTTTTGCCTACAAAGTGCTGAGGTTTATCCATAACTCATTGCCTATTTTTATTCAAATCTACTTGTGCTTTCACTAGATAGAATGCAGTTTACTATTGTTAATAATGAGTATGATGTGGATGTGAATGTTTCAGCTGACATTATAAATGTGGAAAGAGGAGGTTTTAGGTCTATTAAAGTCTCCTATGAAACTGTGATCAAATACCTTGAAAATACTAAGACTTCAAAGGCAAACATTTCCTACTCTAGTCTATATTTTGCAAACATCCATCTACATAAAATTGTGATCGACTGCTTCAAAGCCAAGGCTTCCTCTAAGGTAGATGTTTCCAAGTTTGAAGCAAAAATGATGTGGGCCATAGAAAATGGAGTTATGTTTTCACTTCCTTACATTGTTTTATTAAACATGTATAGAACAATGATTAAGGAAAAATGACAACTTTTATATGGAGCTCTTGTAATTAGAATTTTCAAGCATTTTTAAATTTAGCTGCCTTCAAAATTCTACACTAAAACCCTTCCTATTAAGGCAATTGGAGAAAAGATGATCTCCAAAATAAGATTGAAGGACATTGTTGAAGTTTGGAAGAGCAAGAAGAAGAGTACACCAGGTATTGCCACAACCACTACTATTGCAGAAAGGAAAAAGGAAAGGAAAGGAAGTCACATATTCTCAAACTTAAAAAAATGAGAGATTTGAAATTATACTGCAAGATGAAGATGATAAGGAAACTTTGTCAGACATTATTGCAGCATTAGCCCAAATAGACTTTACTGCAATACTTCCTATTGAAGAAGAAAAGACTGATGAAGAAGAAGGTGAAGAAGGAGATGAAGACAAAGCAGAAGAAAGTGAAAAAGAAACAGAGGAAGATGAAAAGGAAGATGAGGATGAAAAGGATGATGGAAAAGAAGCAGAAGACGAACAACTACATGAGATGGATTTGGAAGAAGAATCAGTTGGAGAAAATGAAGGAGATCCAAAAGAAACTAGCAAAGAACAAGAGTAGGAGAAGGAACATGTTGATGCGGATAGATAAGAAGAGCAACAAGAAGGAGATACCACCAAGAATGATGAAAACATCATTGCAGGGGGAGACCTTGAGAAAACTCCAAAGCAAATTGGAATTGCTAATCAGTCTATAATGAATATGAGATTAGTAGGTCTCCACCCAATAATGAAGATATATTTGATACACATTTTTCAAAAAGGTTCAGTGGGAAACTAGGAAGGAGCAAATTTTCAAAGGGAGCATCAATTCTCAAAGGTACCTTCTGAACTAGAAACTCCTCAAACTTTGCTTGCAAAAGCAAGTGCATAAATTGAACCTAATCCAAATTATCCAAGAATTGTTGAGTTACCTGTGGAGGTCAGGGGTCAACGGTAATGCATTGGATGTTGAAATTTAGAGGATAAAAATTTCTCTGAATGACAAGCTGGAAAATATGAACCAACAAACTAAGCAGGACATGGCAAATATTGAAATATTTTTTGCTCAATGCATGATCAAGATTGAGGAATCAATGCAGAATTTGAAGGATTTTCAGCTTGTTCAAGCCCCTTGCAAATCCTAACTTCAAGTTTTTCAATTTTTTTATCTTGTGGTTTGATAGACTTGTTGCTTTCAGACTATGGTTTGTGGATTTGTTTGCTTGGATCGTGGTTTTGCAGACTTTTTGAACCTTCTTGATGCTAACAAAAAGGAGGAAACTTAGCAGATATATTATACTATAGTGTGGTTTGGTTTGCTTATTAAAATATGTATATATTTATTGTGCAATACCCAACTTTGTTTTGCAGGATTTATGTATATCTGCATAAAAGATTTGTCACCATAAAAATGGAGAGATTGTTAAGAAAACTTCTAGTTGTGATGTTAACAAAACTTTTTAAGTTCTAATATTTATGTTATAACAGAATTTAAAATGAGAAGACTTAAATCTAGACAACAATCAAGACTCTCAAGAAAGTCTATTCTATTCTAGAAGGTTTTACATCAACCCTTATCTATAAGCAAATGCATATCTCACTCTGATGGGGTCCAGAATGAAACTCATCTAGATTATAAGAAGGATCAAAACAAAGACATGAGTTGATAATGTTAATGATTGACAAAATTAATCTTGGAAACAATTTCCAAAAGAAGACAGAATACTTATGGAAATTTAGATTCTGCTTGTATGAGCGACCGGAATTTGCAGGTATTCAATCTCTATGTTCAAAAGCTACAAGATGAAATTGGAAGATAATCCTTCAAATGATTGGCTAGCAGTTAGCTTGGCTTGGAGGAGAATTTAAGGATGTTACACTACTTGGAGAATATAGAACGTGAATAAAAATTCCAAAGTCTTTTGTGAGCGAATTTCGAGTGGTCAAGAGTAAATTATACAAAATAGTAACTTAGTGAAAAAGTGCATCTTATCATCGAGTGTTTACACTCAAAGATTTGTAATCATTTGTTAATCCTATAGTGGAATCTAGCCTATAGACCATCAGTATGAGGGAGTGGCCGTGGGCTTAATTTAAGCCAAATCACTATGAATCTTATGTACAATCTTCTTATTCCTTGTCTCTTTCATTCTGCTTGCATTTATAGAAGTCTGGTTCGTCACCTGTCAAATATGGATTAAATTTCTGCTTCTATACATTACTCAAACTTTATCTTGTTTTAATTTGACAAAATCTATATTTATACCTATTCAGCCCCCTCTAAGTGTCTATACTTGCTTCCTCAACAGAGACATGAAGAGATGATGAATTTGAGTCGTTGCTGGCAAAGTCAAGTGATATGCAACCTTTGCCACTATTCTCTTGATTGGGAAAGGGCTCCGGTACTTAGGGATGAGCTTGTGAGATTCTTGGGGTCTTTGCTTGTAGGGTAGTATCTTTAAGTATACTATTTCCCCTTCTACCAAAGAACTTTCCACCCTTTTCTTCTCTGCATAATGCTTCATTCGACTCTGAGGCTTAGTCAAGTTTTCTTTTAGGAGCTACTGCTTTGAGAGACGACAACACATGAATGTGTTGGTGGGGAAGAACAATACAAAGTCTGAAATGTAGTTGTTTGGATGCTAGTGCCAAAAGTGATATTGCCCCACCTCAAATAAGTCTCCATACACCGATTGAATCTCTCGAATTGCCCATCTGAATGGGATTATATACTGTCGATAGATGCAACTATGTTACCATCAGCTTGAAGGTTTCTTGCCAGACTGAACTAGTAAATATCTTGTCTCTACCAATTAAAATACTTAAGGGGAAGCCCATGCAACTCATAAACGTTATCGAGGAACAACTTGACCACTTCTAGTGCTGTAAAATGATGAGACAAGGCCATAAAGGGAGCATAGTTGACGTGCCGAAGCGTCAGCCAGTAAACACCATCTAACGTACGTACACGAGTTTCACTGATAAAGCACCGACGGTCCTTGCATAAATACCTGAACAAAGGGAATGCCGATATAAATTTCATACACAAATTAGGGAAAAAAACAGTAGAAAAGGAATGCTAATAATTAGGGTGGCAATTCGAGTTCGTGTTGTGTCCGACATAAGGGCACACTACAAAACAAATCAACTTAAATACAATATAATTAATTTAGGACAACTTTATTTCCACTCCCTAAATAACTAAATCCACCCCCATTTACACTAAAAAGGTCAAACTAACCCGCAATCTTTGAATTGCAGTCTACTGTGATGGCCCTACTCCTTTGTTTTTGTGTTTTGTTTTTAGCATATTAAAAATAAGTGCATTCTCAGATATTCTTAAATGTTTTACATGTTCCGTGTAAAATTATCTTGCTAATAATAAGGAAAAATTGAAAGGTCCCTTCTTCATTATTGATCTTATAGCAACATATCTATTTTTTGTCTTTCTTATCTTGAAAGCTCACTTTCGTGTTGAACTATAAATATTGGTGATATATTTTTATACAGAACATGTACGTAAGAGGAATATTTAGGAATACACTAAAACATTATGCACAATGAGGTATCTTCATTTTTTTTATAAAATTTTTATAGATGATATTAATTTTTATCAATCATATTAATGATATTTCACTAGCATTTTTTTGGAAATTCTCTTTTTGACAAAACAAATTTTTATGGAAGTAATATCCAATATTAAAAAAAAAATTAGTGTCTTTAATATACATAAAAAGTCTACAATAAACAAAAACCAAATATATATGAAATTTTTAATTGTGGTAACTAGATCCTATATACACATATCTATACATATATAGAAAAACTAAAAAAAGGAAAGTCAATAAATTTGAGACCACCAATTTGAATCACAGTTGAAGATAAATGGCAATTTTGTCATTTTGATGAAAATTAAGTGGATTAAGTCATATAAGGGGTGAAAATAGGGTCATCCTTAATTTATCGTGTCAATCTTATACAAATTGACATGAACTTGACCCGAAAATTAAGCAGGCGACATTAACACCACCTGGGTAACATGAATAAGTATTGGATTAACGAGTCATTGGAGTGCATGACTCGCTAGCAGAAAATCAACCCTCCAACGGGTTCATGAAATATCCTCAACTTTTCATAAAATCTATTTAGAAATTGCAATAATCCATCAACACAATATCATCAAGTCACATTGAAAAACATGGTCATAGCCAATGGAATATCATCGATTTAACATCTTATTAGTGAAGAGCATGAAGAAATTTTTTAAATTAATGGTGTCTAAATGGATCACGTATAGATCGTATCAATACCAATCCATTAATTTAAATGAGTCAATTTCATGTCTGTTAGGTTGAGCACGAACACGACAATTATTAATCATGCCTTGAGGTTGACACGAAACTGACTTGGGCACAATAAATCTCAATTCAAACCTGATGACTTTGCTAGACATAATTATGGTATTTTTCTAAATTAGAGATAATTATGATATCTATCTTCATTTTCCATATCTCCTGTAGTTGTGCATATATTTATGATATCTTTCATATCTCTTTGATTGTGCATTTGTTTATCTTATTATTTTAGATAGTCATCCAATAACAATAACAATTATCTTTTTTTGCTTTGTTCTTATCTCGAAATCTTTTTAGAGTCGAATTAAAAGTGTAGTTTTAAATTTTTTTTTATTCCAATAAAACTCGTGAGATTGAGAGATTTTCAATACGCCAATCAAAAGCGCGAATATTACGCCTGAATAAACCACTCCCGATCTTTATTCTTTAACTTCATGGGAAGGTGTCCCGCTTTCTGTGTTTCTTTTTAATTGCTTTTCCCCATTCCTCCTTCTATAAGAGCCCGAGATTGCAGCATTCCGTCACCTCGAAGCCGAAGAGCCAACACAAGAACTCATGGGCGGTATCTCATAAATTTCCCCACTCCTGTAATGTAAGAAACTCTCCTCCTTCTCCTCCTTCGCAACTGCAGTGTCGTCTAAGAAGAAACATCTGTGTTGTTTGCAAAGTTGATCGTGCAGAAGTAGCAGTTCAAATAAATAAATAATAAAAATGGATGCACAACATGATGTTAATCGGGGAGAATTCACGTGGAAAATCAGCAACTTCAATGAGCAGGATGCAAAATTTCTTTACTCTGAAGCGTTCACAGTTTCTGGTTGTAAATGGTACTTCAAGATTTGCTTATTTATATTTTCCTATTTTTTTTGGTTCTTTCTTGATGATCGCATGTTCATTGTGTTGCCAAGTGATTCTTGGGTCGTCCGATCTTTTTTGAGCAGGAGAATTTTGGTATACCCCATGGGTAATGACACAGA